>PVHP010000954.1:8764-120453 GCA_004024765.1 Zapus hudsonius | reverse complement strand
TTTGCCATGTTTAATTCCTCCTCTCTTCTCTCCTCCTCTCCTCCCCTCTATTCAGTTCCCTTCACCTTCCCTTTCTTCCCTTTTCTCTCCTGTTTTCCTTTTCCTTTCCTCACACCCCTGCCTGCCCCTCCTATCCCTCCTACCTTTCTTTTCTTATGGCAGTAAAAACTAAGACTTTTGGGCTGGAGAGATGACTTAGTAGTTAAGGCACTTGCCTCTAGTGCCTAAGGCCCCTGGTTCAATTCCCCAGTACCCATATACGCCAGACCCATAAGGTGGTGGCCCTGGTACCCCCCCTATCTATCTCTCTGCTTGTAAATGAATAACTAAAATATTTTTTTAAACTAAGACTTTTTATCACAAAAAGCATTAGTTTTTTTTTTTCTTATTTCCTCCCTCCCCAGTGAAAGGCTCTTGCTACCAGGGGGTATCATCTCTCCGTGTGTTCTGTTTATTCACAGAGTCACTTCCATGCTGAGGCAAGAGAAGAAATTGGTTGTTTAGAACGAATCTTTCTTCCTAGGACATCCTTGTACATATCCGTTAGTAAGTGTTTGGAATTGGGTGCAAAACTAAATAAAAAGGAGTTAAAGTTGTATAAGAATCTCTGATGAGAGGGAATTTGCAAGAGGATTAAATTAAAGCTCCTTTTTAATGGTGTGTGGGTTCCTTCTTCGTAGATGAGGCAATCGAGGGTTAGAAAAAGCCCAATTGAGAATTAAATAGGGAAAACAACGTTTTGCACTTTCCTTTCAATATCACATTTATTGGGAGCAGCACATGCCCAAGACAGTGACACCAACAGTGTCTGTGGATGAGGTGGCCAAGAACAATAGCCTTCCACCTTCCAGAATTATCTGGGCAGGCTTCTTTTGTTCTTTCTTTCTTTCTTTCTTTTTCTTTCTTTCTTTCTTTCTTTCTTTCTTTCTTTCTTTCTTTCTTTCTTTCTTTCTTTCTTTCTTTCTTTCTTTCTTTCTTTCTTTCTTTCTTTCTTTCTTTCTTTCTTTCTCTTTGTGGATGAATGGGTTTATTAGGCTTATGGACTCCAGGGGAGACTCCAATTGGCAGGGAAAACGATGGCATGAGCAGAGGGGTGGACATCACCTCCTCCACAGCACTGCAAACAATGGCAGGAAGGTGTGCCAAACACTGGCAAGGGGAAGCTGGTTTGTAACCCCCATAAGCCTGCCCCCAACAAGACAGCTCCAGCGAGGTTCTAATTCCTGAACTGTCATCAGCTGAGGATTGATCAATCAGAACACATTCATTTTTTTTTTTTGTGGGAAACAACTGGATCAAACTATGACACTTAAGGTGTCGGCTGCCTCTGTCTTGTGTGTCCCCAGCTCACCTTTGGAGTACCTGAAGCACATCATGGAAGTGCATAGGAGAACGGGCATGGCTGCAGCATCTGCCACCAGCGCTTTGCACTCAAAGCCACCTACCACGCCCACGTGGTCATCCACCTGGAGAACCTGCCTGACCCCAACATGCAGAAGTAAGGCGTCAGATTGTCCTGCAAAGCCCAGGAAGTCACAGCATTAGGGCCTTGAACCAGGGTGTTAATGCCCTTCTTCCTCAACCCTGGACCTTTCCCAATGGACTCTAATGGGAAAATAGGCCATTTTTTGTCCCACCTGATGAGGCAACACAGCTCTTTCTCCCTGGTACTTTGGTTTCATTAATCTCAATCCATGTCAAAGATTAGCCATAGCCACTTCTGTGTGATGAGCGAGTGGGTAATGTCCAGTTTAGAGCTGGATTCATCCCCCAGGACTGCCATAACACATCTCTGGGCTTCCAACACTGGCATATTTTCTCTCAGTTCTAGAGGCTGGGGTCCAGGCTCAAGTGTCTGTGAATTGGCACCTCCTGGACCTTTTCTTCATAGAGTCAGCCTTTTGTGCATGTTTATGTCCTAATCTTAAGGACACCAGCTGTGTTGGCTCAGAGCCACCCTGATGACCTACCTCATTTTAGCTTAATCTTCGCTGCAAAGACCTAGCTCCAAATACTGAAATATTCCGAGGAACTGCAGGTTAGCATTTCAGCATAGCAATTTGAGAGTCACGACTAAACCCATTATAGAGGATTCTTGTTTTTTATATGAGCCACATAGCACCTTGTTGCCTCACCTCTGCTTAAAATGGTACGTGGGCACATGCCCCTCACAGCAGACAAGCCCTGATAGGTGATGAAGCCCTCGCCTTGCAGCACACAAGCCCATCAGAGATGAACTTCTCTAGAACAGAGACCCCTCACAAGTGAGGAGATCCTACAGGTGACAAGCCCCTCACAGCAAACAAGCCCTTCACAAGTGACAAACCTTTAACAGGTGGCAATCCTGTCTTGGTAGATGAGCACCTCAGAGGTAAGGAACCCCTCACAGATGACAAACCCCTCCTAACAGACAAACTCCTCATAGGTGACAAGCCTCTCATAGCTAACAAGATCATCACTGGTGACAAGCCCATCACAGCAGATGAGCCTCTCAGAGTGGACGGGCTCCCAGGTTTATGCACCACCCCTAAGGCCTGTCTCTGGTTTCAGGTAGATCCTGTGAGGGTTTTTTTTTCTTTATTTGCTTTGAATTAATCACAAATGTAGGAAGAACACCCATGTCCATAAGTCCTCTCCCTGTGTTCCCCACATGTGTGCACATGAAATAGTGCTGCTGTGTGGACAAGGAGAAAGAACGCACTCTGAAGAAAAGCAGAGCAACCGAGAGTGGTGGCGCCTTTAACAGGAGCACCAGCATCAAGTTCCAGTCAGAGAGGATATTACAAGCAGTAGCTCAATGACGAGACTGAGATGCTACTGCATGTGCACAGGAAATGCCAAAATTGTTCACTCAAAGCTAGTAATTTACAGAAAAACGCTCACATGCTAATATCATTGGAAAATTCCACAAATGATTATCCTAGCATTCCTGTCACCCATCTCTGCCAATATAGGCGGGAAAAGATGGGATAGTTATCATCTAAATAAATCATTAGAAACCTAAGGTAGGTCAGGAGGACCTCCAGACTAGTTCATTGTAGGGCTCATGTCCTACAGGGGCCCTGTGTCAATCCATAGTTCATTGTTTTATCAGAGCAGTGGTGTTATGGGCGACCTTCTGCCAACCACCAGCTTTGAGGTGTCAAGCACCCTTACAATATAGGATTTAACATAAGATATGGTCTAATGAATTACCATTTTTCTACCTTCTCAGCATCATGCTTTATCATTTCTTCTTTCTCTTGTTAACAGTATTCTGACCTGCTTTATTCTCTTTTGTGGATATTGTGAAAATGATACTATATGGACTTTTTCAAGTTCCTGTATTTGCACAAGTTCTCTAGAGGAGTAGAACTGATACAATGAATATGAATGACAAAAGGATTTTAGATTAGCTTATAGGATACAGGCTAGACAGTTAGATAATAACTGTCTGCAGGCTGGGGAGTCAGAGAACCCCATTGCTGCTCAAGAAACGAGGATGGAAGCCTCAGGAGTCCCAGTCTGGCACTGAGGTCTGGAGGATTCCTGGAGAATCAGTGGTTTTCAGTCCCCACTGGAAGGCTGATTACGTTGGGTTTTGTCCATAAAGGATAGCAGAAACAGGATCCATGCAGGTACCCGCAAGTATCACAGGCAGTCAGGTGGAAGGTCCTGTGTTCTCTTGGAGCTTTATTATATATAGCCCACAATGAGAAGGGATGCCCATTCTGTGGATGTTCTTTCTCCCTCCTTCATCCCTTCCTGTTGATGTCCTCACAGACCCATCCAAGGTCCATATATCTCTTACTTGATTCATATTCTGATCAAATTGTACATAGAATTTAGTTATCACATATCCACATATATAATCCTTCCAAGTTGATTTGAATACAAAGTAAGAGAGGGTAAGTAGCTACTAGATAAACACCTGGTATAGGTGGAGAAACATCTGCCTGCTGGGGAAAAGTAGAAGTTGCTGCTAGTGTAGTTTGCACTGCTAAATAACTGAACCATACAGTTTCAAAGCTTCTGGTTATGTCATCTCTCACATGCACATTGAGAGTAGCTCCTATATCATCATATTGCAAACCTTTAAGTAATTTGTGGAAAATGCTTAAATGCATCCTGAGTAATAGTAAAATAATATTTCTAAGTATTCATCCCTCTCTCATAAAGAAGGGAGTATTATTATTATAAGCAATTTCAGAGTCCCTATCTGTGGTCAAAGGCAAGGAATAGTCTTTGCTTCCTAAAGTGTCTGGAGTTCAGAAGACTTCTCTGAATTGTTCTGAATCAGGATTTGAGTCTGTCTTTTGGATGAGGTAACTGACCTAAGCAGAAAACAACTCATGGCTTCTTGAGAAGACAATCACAGCGGCTGTGGTGCTGGTTTTCTCTGTGTAAGGACCTGTGAAAGAAAGCCACTATTTTCTGACATTATGGAACTTCCCCTGGATCTGTAATCTGGAAATAAATCTTTTCCCCTTCTAAACTGTGCCTGGTTTGGAAGATCATCCCAGCAACATGAGGCTGACTATGACACCTCCCTTCTACCTCTCTGTTACAGGTATATTTTTGAAATAATAGACAGATAATCGAATAAGCAAACTATTTTTCTGACTTTTATAGCCATTCTAACCAGTGATCAAACCCAAATGGAGATTGTGTGAAGCTCTGCTTTATAGCCAGAAGCCTAAAGTGGGGCAGTGTTGTGGACTGAATCCTTACTCTGAAACCACCTCCAGGTAAAAGGCATCCGACTTGTGTTAAACGGTAGGACACTTAGTTGGTATCTGAGGAGAACTTGAAAAGTATTGGTGTGGGAAAAACCTACACATCCTGTATCAGAGGAACTGAGATCATCGTGAGGATGGAAGGAAAAGAAGTTCATTGTTCTCCATTCACCCCTGGAAATCCTCTTCTTTCTGCCCTCAGATTTAACCCCTCACTGTTCTCTCTCTGAAGAGATGGACCCCATACTACCCTTTCTATGCATTGGTTCTACCGTTCTCCCTCTGAGAGCTGAGCTCCAGAGTCTCTTCCAGAAAAAGGGACTGATCTCCTAAATAGGGTGATTTGATCTAGTCCGATGCTCCGCTTGTACCCTCCACACCATGGTCCCACATGGATATGCATTCCTCTGAGTCTGTCCTAGGGATCCTGAACACAATGCTGCACATGCTGCTCGGGTGATTGCTCCTTCTCCAGTGCTCAGTAGCAGACAGAGTTTCCTCATTTTAAGGCACAGACTTCTGATGTAAAATAGTCTGTTCTGGAAAGGGCACTCATTTCTTCTGGAAGTTCTGCCTGTTTTGCTTATTAAATGCTTGAATAGAGAAAAGGACTTTCAGAATACTGTCCTTTCACTTCATGATAGAATAGAGTTTTTTTTAAAAAAAATCCCTAGACTAGAATTACTATCTCTTTTTGGATTTTGTGGCAAATTCTTCTTAAGCTTGAGGGGTAACATCAGCCTAACAAATTGATTAATTAATTAGCAAGCATGGGTTGAAATTGGAGTGTGCCTACCCATATACACACTAACATTTAAATTAGCAATTAAAGATGTGATGGAAAGGAAACAGAATAATAAAAGAGAATTGCAAAGGGAAGACAGAAAGTTTTGAGACAAACAGGAGACCAATCCCCACAGCAAGTTTGGTAACCAATGAAAGGTCAATGGAGACAGACACCAATAATACCAAACACAACACAGGGCAAAGATCCAGAAATACTTAAGATCTCAACAACAAAGAAGACTCAAAACTCACCCACTATGACTCAGGGAACTGAGCAGAAGAGGGGGTGGAAAGAATGTAAGAGCCATGGTGGGGGAGAATATCCAGATACATTGTCCTGCTCAGCAACAATACATGAGGGGCAAGTAATGAGAGAGAGAGAGAGAGAGAGAGAGAGAGAGAGAGAGAGAGAGAGAGAGAGAGAGAGGAGAGAGAGATGGAGGGAGGGAGGGAGGGAGGGAGAGAAAACTGGCTCCCTCTGGTGGAGTTCATACCCCCTAACCTATGGACAAATCCAGTATACACACCTAGAAAGCACCCCAATGGGTAGGGGACAGAGAGGAGGGAAATGGGAGCACCTGAACAAGATGTGCTCATACAATGTATATACTTATTCATAATAAAAATATTTAAAAATAAAGTCTAAGATTTCAGAGGAAAAAAAAAAGAAAAGGGTTTCAGTGAAGGGGAGATAGAAAGACTCAGGAGAATGCAACGTGAGGAAATTGTGTCAATATTTTTTAAAGAAAACTCAGTGGTATGAAACACTCAAATAAACTTTAACACTTATTATTAATAGGCCAGATCATCTGCTAAACTCTTAAATGTACAACTATTTTACCATATATGGATAATCGGGAAAATAATAGTTTTTAAAGAAGTCATCATGTTGTACACATTAAAGTTTCCCAATATTTATACAATTAAGAAATATCTGCAGAAAGATGAGAAATCAGTTACACCACACAAACACCATCCCTGAAGAACAGCCAGGCTGTGAGGGAGCAATGCTGAGGTGTTCTGCTCAACACAGGGCAGCATGCGTTCAGTGAACAGAACCTTTTTAAAATATAATGCTAACAAAATATTTATTTAAATGTCCAAAAATTCTTATATAAAGCAGATCACAAATTAGCAATATCACCTTAAATCCTGATAATTAGACATAATCCTCATCAACATTGTAATATATTGTGCTTCATCGCCTTTCTGTATTGCATTCATATCTACATGCTTGGATACATACATCTACAATATATTTAAGTCATACTCTACTTCCCTACTTACTTACATATCCCCATGGTACTAAATGTGCACTGAATTTATGATTTCATTTGTCTAAATAATAGTTTATCATAGATATTGTAACTTTTTATCTACCCTTTTTTACCTCGTTTGCTAGTAATATATTAAGCAGAAAAAGAAATGATTAAAGCTACAGTCATCCATTTCTAACCATAGCTTATATATTTTTTGATTTGCCTAATTCAGGAAAAGAATATGCTACCTGTTTTGAATGTGTGCAAAATATTTTTCTTGTCATTACTACCGAAGCAACACAGTATATGAACTATTTACAGACCACATACATAATTTTAGGTATTATAAGTAATGTAGAGATGATTTAAAGAATATTGTTATTCATTTCTTTGAAAGAGAGGAGACAGTGGATGGGGAAAAAATTTGGGCATTTCAGGGCCTCTCACCACTGAAAATGAACTCCAGATGCATATGCCACTTCATGCATCGAGCTGTATGTGGCTACTGAGAATCACACCCAGGCTGACGGGCTTTTCTAGTGAGCACATTTAATCTGAGCCTTCTTCTTTACTGCAGAGCCATCTCTCCAGACCTAGAGATGGTTTTAATCATACAAGATGGTGTGAGGAGTTTCTATGTAAACACTTTTCCATTTTACATCTGAGATTGATTTGGGCCTTTGTAAATTTTGGTATCTACAGGAGTTCTGGAACACTTTCTCAAGGGCCTGAGGGACAAGTATTTAGTTGTAGGTTTATTTTCTGTCGCTTGATAGAATGAAGATAGGTGTTGTTACTTTTATACATCACATGCATAGTAATTAATACACCTAGTACTGTTTCCTTCATATTTTCTCTCTTGTGCGATTAATCTATCTTCCAGGTCTAGATCAATACCTGACTTATAATAACCCAAGAGTTATTTGTTGAATGACTATGTAAACAAAATCACTGATCAAAGTATAAGAGTAAGTTGAAAAAAACAAATCTTTGGGAAAAAAAAAGAGAGAACTGCGTGCTTAGGGACTTCACAAGCTAGAAACAAAGCCTCCATAGGCTTCATGCTTGGGCAAGGAGGGAGGCCATGTTAGACACTATAAAACGGAAGACTTCCCTAATTGCCCTGTGTTCAGACAGTCCTGGGGTGCACTCATTTCTTCATATTCAGCAGAACACCAATCTTCACTTAACACAGTTAATGATATCATTTTTATTTTTAAAAGGGAGTGCTGATGTTCCTACCAGCTTTCGAAGATGCTTCACG
This sequence comes from Zapus hudsonius, assembly GCA_004024765.1. Taxonomy (NCBI): domain Eukaryota; kingdom Metazoa; phylum Chordata; class Mammalia; order Rodentia; family Dipodidae; genus Zapus; species Zapus hudsonius. Next base: position 112,429 of record PVHP010000954.1, on the reverse strand, counting down.
TCTGGTTGTGGAGTCATTCTATTTCCAATTAAGCAGTGGGGGGATTCAATTACAAGCTGTGGGAAGCGAGGAGTTTGTGTCAATAAACCAGCAGTGGTATTAAGGGTGGTTGTCTGGTTTGCAAACATGAACAGCTTGAATCCTGAAGGCACATGCTTTTGAAAAGATCCAGCTCTTGCCTCTCATGTAGACAGGATTAAGCTCACCTGAAACCAAGCCTGGGGTTTCTTTCAGAAGCATTCTCTCTCTCCTTGAATTTATAGCAAATTTGGGGATTAAAACAGCATAGCAAAGAACTCACTGGGAGCTTGTTAACGAGGTTAAAGCCTTTAAAAAATATGTCAGAAAAAGAAGGTAAAATAAATTGTGGTAAAATCAGCTTAAGGAGGAAAAGAAGAGGTTCACTTAAAATCATATTTTTAGAAATGGAGAGGCTTTTCAAGGTGTGTGCATGCATGCGAGTATATGCATGTGTGACAAAATTGGAAACTGGGGCTTCAAAAGGTGAAGCCAATTCCTGACGACTGTCAACTAACCAGCAGGTGTAATTTGGTATCTATGAGAGGATCATGGCTGAGAGTCAGATGTACAAAAGAATTGAGTGCTAGGGAATTACAGCCCAAATAGGATAGAGTAGTAGTTAGTGTGAATTTTCTTTCCTTTGCTTTCTTTTTTCCAGTTCTAATGACTAACCTTAGCCACAATGATTCTTTGCCAATCAGAGATTCCCATACTCTACACTGGCACCACCCTTCTGTCTCTTTTCCTACTTGGCAATGCAATTTAAAGTTATTTTATTATAGTTGGCTCTGCAAGAAATCATTGCTAATAGAATTGTTTGAGAGTATTTAGCTGTGGCATCAGCCTCTTTGGAAACAAAATTTCCTTCTTAGATTGGAACCCTTAATTCCCAGTTTGTGTTATTCCCCAAACAAGAGCTATTTCCATTTAACTCCCCATGAAGCTGAAAGTAATTCCCACTCTCACAGTTCACCACTCACTGCTCCCTTTGGGAGAGGATGATCCATCTGATGGCTGTCTGTGGGGGAAGGAAATGACCCTCTGCTGGTTTCACTCCTGTTCTGCTCATCTTCTGAGGAAGTTGGGCATCTTGTTAGAATAGCTGCTCTGATACGCTTTCACTTTTAATACAGGAATAAAATGGTGGCAAACCTTTTTGATAATAGATTTACATCTGTGTTTTCTGGTTTGCATTACTGGCAACAAATTTAGATTTCTACTTCTGTATCGCTTGCTACTGTCTCCTCAATAGTTCCTAATGTGAAGGAGGTGGGACAGACTAGTTCATCCAGCGAGATGGGGAAGCTGAATCCAAATACAAATGTTGTGCTGAGGAACTAGTGTGAAGTAGTGAAATTTAAGCAGTAGATATGGCTGTTTTACAAGATAGAATCATCTGCTAAATGGCCTTCCTCTGAATTCTTCATTAACTAGGCAAGAGACAGAAAAAAAAAAGTCTCCCTTCTCCCTTTCCTCCTCCTTCCCTTTCAGCAGAGAAAAGGGAATAGGCAAAGAACAATGTAAATTATATTAGGGCTTCAAAATTTTAATCCTGTAGACTAATATAGACTTGAAGCTTTTTTGAGAAGCTGAATATAGCCACATTAGGAAGGAGGCATATACCTTATTTCTCCTACCCCACCCCACCCTGAATCTTTTATCATATGGAGGATGGATGATCTTTAAAGCATTATATATATATATATATATATATATATAATATTTTATATATTATATATGTAGAGAGAGACAGAGATATTTTAAAAAGATTATCACTCTTGCATGATGAAATTGGGAACAGACTGTGTGTGTGAGAGAGTTAAGAACAATGATTGATGAGCCATGAGATCCTCAGTTCCTCAACACTTTCTCTTCCACACAGGAGAGAATAAACCATCTGAGGTGAGTTCTACATGGTTTTTTGTTGGATTGGACAATGGGCCACCTAGAGATGTCCACATCCTAATCATTAAAGGCTCAATATGGATGTTGTAGATACAAGTCAGTTAAGGGTTTTAAGATGTGCTGATTACTATGGATTATCTGCATGGACCATACCTGAAAAAATTGAGTCCTTTCTTGTAAGAAGGAGTCTGGAATGTCAGACTTAGAGCAGGAGATGGAAGCTGAGGCTGGAGTGGTATGGGGGTATGAGTCAAGCAGTATAGAAAACATCTACAAATTGGAAAATCCAGAAAATTTCTTCCCTAAGGCCTCCCAAGAAATGAGCCTTGGGCACCCATTTTGGATGTCTGAAGTCCAGAAATATAAGGTAATAAATGTGCACTACTTTAAGTCACTCAGCTTGTGGTAATTTGTGGTAGCAGCAATATAATAGGAAACTAACACATGGGTGATTAGTGACTAAATGACATGCTAATCAAAGTTATGTAATTATTCTGATTTCCACACACACTTGATGAGCCAAACATAGTCTTCTACTGTATGCCTGTGTGACCTTGTAAAGAGTCAGTGCATTAAAAACGAACTTTTTGGACTTTATTTTCTTCTAACTGAGACTTTTATGTATATTCCAAGCCTTTCTAGGAAAATACTAAGTTTGAGATTTCTGAAAGACTACCCAGCTGTCAGCCAACACACTGGCTTAGGGAAACTCTTTGAGAAATTGGAAAAGAGAATTAACCCTTTTAATACCCTTCATAACTCTTTAGTGAATGACGATTAGGTAAAAGCTTGCAGAGAAAAGGATCTTACTGTGGTCTAGGCCTAGGCTCAGACAGGCTAGAAGACAGGTTTAATGTGAGCACTTCTGAGAGTCTGACAGGCAGCAGACGTTTAGGATTCATTAGCAGACTAAAAGCCCATTAACTATCATAGAGCCATTCTTCTGTAAGCTGCTCTGTTCACTCCTTACATAAGGAAATAAGTTTAATAGCTTATTCAGGAAATAATTGGATTTTAAAACCTCCCAAATTAATTATAATATAAAATGATTGCATTTTTTCCTTTAAACAAAATAGAGTAGTAAAATTTTGAGTGTCTTAACTAAACTAAAGCCATCTATTTTCCATATAAACTTTCATCTCAACCAAGTTCAGATTTTAATAGTTCTTAAAATTCTCTTTTTAAGAAACCCTAAACTTTACCATTATAGTTAAAATTAGAGTATAAAATCAATCTAATATAAATTGAATCATTAATTAACCCAATTTTAAAAGAAATAATTCAATTTCATTAAGGAATTGTTACACTGATATTATGAAGTGAATGGATCTCTGTAATTAGAAAGCATTGAATTCCATATGACCATTTATCTTTCCCCCAAGAATCTTTGAACCATTTAGGTGAAGTTCTAAAACAGAATTCAATTAAATGCTGTAACAAAGACATAAGTCAAAACTAAAATTCTATAGAAGAACTCCATAGAAAATCATCTAAAGATATTTTCTTCAACATTTAAAGAAACCACAGCAAAGTGAAATATATATAAATTTACAAATATCTATGTGGCAGGGTTGCAGTTATTCAAGTGTCATTCAATCTCTCGTGTCTCAAGTGAAGGAACCCTTCTCGAAATGTCTTAGATAAGCATTTATTAGGCAATTGACATTTTCTTAGAGTTCAGACCTAGATTCAAAGTTGTCTCTGGCATAGCTTCGGTGTTATTTAGATCTTACAGATAATAGAGCAGACATTTGGAAGATCATAATTTTGAAGGAAGGGTTTTGGAGGTCAGAAACACTTCTGCTCACCCTTCTCCAATGCAGTTGAGATTCCTCAAACTGTGATCTTTACTGAGGTTCACATGTCTCATGAGGGAGTTGTTATGAAAGTGAAATGGAATATCCTCCTGTGTATCAGTTATTTTCTTTTTGGTGGGACAAACTAGGTATCCAGAAGCAAATTAGGAAGTAAAGGGTTTATTTTGGCTTACATTTTCCAGAGGGTCTATCATAGTGTGAAAAGCATGGCAGGAGAAGGAAACTAGCATCATATCTTCACATCACCAGGAGGAAGGAGAGAGAAAGCGAGAGCGAGAGCAGGAGAGAGAGAGAAAGAGAGAGAGAGAGAGAGAGAGAGAGAGAGAGAGAGAGAGAGAGAGAGAGAGGAGAGAGAGAGAGAGAGAGAGAAGCAAGCAGGGCTGAGCTGTGACACCTCAAATGGCCCACCTGACATGACATACTCCCTCCAGCAAAGCTCTTCCTCCTAAATGTTCCATACCATCACAAACCATTTCACCAACTGGGGTTTAAGTATTCAAACCTATGAGTCTATGGGGGACATTTTAAATTCAACACACCACACCATAGACCATGGGGGGTTGTCAGTCAATATTAGTTACTTTCCTTTATAAAACTATGGATTTATAACAAGAAAGTGGGGATCTACCGTCTATGACATGATACACGTGGAAGACATTTTACTTTTTTCTTTCTCAACTACAAAATTTCATTCTGAAATTTCTGTTTTGTATTGTAAATGGACACCCATTGCAGATTTGTAAATTATAAAAAGTGTATATGCATCTGAAGTAGTACCTTCATACTCCTACTGTTCTGCAAATGTCTCAGCTTATCCTGTTCTCTCACTTTCTCTTTGCCTTCGTGGATATATTCATTTGAATGACTCCCATCAGTAATTTCATTTGCAGACCTGCATCTTTAAAGAGACTTTGACTGGGCCTTCTGTTTTTGCCTCTGTCTCCAATAATTTGGACCATGGCAGTTAATTGCAGTGTCTAATTGTGTCCTCAATTGGCTGATTGCACCCACAATTAACTAAATATAAGTACCAAGCATCATGGTACATTCAATTTTATGCCTCAAAGGGAGCCTGCATGAGAGAATAGCTGGCAGTCAGCTATCTTCAAGAAAACAGCTTCTCAGACTTGGAATTTAAGGTCTAATTTTAAAGCTGCCAAACAGTTCCTAGCTGGCATAGTCCATAAACCTAGTGACAATCTTAGCTACTCTTTCAAGGATATAAAATCTTGGTGGGTTTCAGTCAGGCAACAAAATTAAGAGAACTTCCAGTAGATGTATGAGATCACATTGCCCTTTACTTCTTAGAATTCCTCTATGGACCCACATTCCTGCATTCATGGCAGACTGGCAAGCAACAGGAGATTTCATGTGCTTTCACCTCACAGAATGTCCTCCATAGACTTAGAGTTTTTTTGATAAAGATCAAGCTTGCAACTTCAGTCTGCAGTGGGTAGACGTCTGCTCTGGAGGAGGCGATGTAACGGGGTGGGGGGTTTGTAACAGTGGAGTGAACACCCACAGCTTCACCCACTGCACAGAGTTCATACCTCAGTGTGCCAACGAATTGGACAAGCTCAGATAAAGAGCATTTTTTTTACATCACACAAGCTTATTTATATCAGAGTAAATTCTGAGGATTTTGGAGTGGGATTAGGAGAAAGTAGCTCATACCTTATTTAAAAGGAAAGGAGAAGTCACAAAGTTCTCCAGACACTAGTGAGGAGAGAGCATGTGGAAGGGGCTTTAGCCACATACATTCTGTGCTGGCCAACCAAAGAAGAAGGAAAGATATCAGAGGGCTCCCATCCCGAAAAAGGTTCATGTGGGAAAGAAGCTAAGCACCCCTCAGCACAGCCATTGCTGCTATATGGAAGAGAAGGAAGGAATTTCCTGTTCCAGTGATTATATTCCCCTGGCCCAGGTGAGCAAAGAGACAGCTGGTTGGTCTATCCTTGAAGAATCAGTTTCAGGGTTAGGTTTTAACTCTAGTTAGAGACGCCTCCTGTAGAGAGCGGTCATCCCGGGTTTCGGCACCAACTATAAGAGACCAGCTCTTATACGAGACATATTGAAGAAGAGGACCAGTTGCTCTGGTGACAAAAGGCAAAGTTTATTACAGAAACTCCAATATTTATAATGCTTGAGTACGTGTATAGCATGATTCAGATCCATTATTAATTAACAAAAGTGTGGCTACAAAAAGAATGTCATTTCCTAATTCCAATTAATACAAAGATTAAGAAAGAATACAGATCAAAACAAGCATTTCCCATACATATGGTTAAAACTAAACTATAAAGGAGCCAAGTTCCCTTGCAGGAACTTGGCACCAAAGTTCAAGAGTCGGTCAAGTGACTCCACAGGACCCTCCCAGGCCACCTCAGCGTCTCTTGACCGCTCTCTACAGCCTCCCACTCAAGAGGAGGCAGTCAACTGTGAGACGTGGGTAGCCTTCCTGAAAGTACAAGTTAACCTGTCACAGTGTTACTATGGGTGGTTTTTATAATCCAGTCCTACTAGATACAAAGAGCCAGTTTTGAGCTCTAGCTGTTCGTGTTGACTGGGTTTTTGGTGATTTCTTACTGCTATGCATCTACGGAAGTGAGTTATCTTCCTCTGCCACTGATGGTATTTCCTCTGGATTCTTTAAGCTTGAAATAAACCTTTACCTCCCATAAGCTGCTTCTGGTGGGTGTTTGTTCTAGCAAGGAGAAAGTAACTGCAACACTGCCCTTCCCTGGCAATTGAAAAGTCCTATCTAGGAGATATTTGCAATGGTGCATTTTAAATGCAGTTTGTTCTGTCACCAAGCAAAGACAATTGAAACCAGCCTGAAAACAACAAGGCAAGCTGATAGAATTCAGTCTTGAACTTCAAAACTAGCTCATGTCTTGGACAGGAGTTTGCATCTAGGATACATGTGCCCAAACTAGTACTTTTTGACTGACTAGTTAAGGGAGAAATTAAAACCCTGTTTGCAGAATTTGCTCAATAATCCCTATGATGTGGTTTTAAAACCACAAAGCAAGAGACAACGAAATCTTTAGTAAGAAAACAAGCCAGATGTTCCTTGTAGGAATAAGAGCATGGCATAGACAGAGGGGGAAAAGAAGAGATGCTTATAAATGAAATTTCCGGTAATTGTTTTCATTTCATAATTTTAATCAGAGCAATGTCCAGTCTGCTGCTGTTCTTTCCAGCACAGTCTTTGTTCAATGGCTTCAGCAGTGGCCATTACTTCCATATGCTGTGGAAACCCCAATTGGAACATGAACTGATCTGAGGCTTAGGTAATATCTCATTTCCACTGCAATTTATTATTCCCACAGGATAAAACAGGGGTACATATTTCTGTAAATGTGAGCTTGCAAAAAGATTCCAAATCCACCCAGCTACCAAATGAGATTTCTAGTAAGTTATTTCAGCTGTTTATTCTTCTCATGCATTAGACTCTCGTCAGCAGCTTGTTGTAGACCAGACTTCAGATAAGCTTATAAATAAAGGAAATAAGGTAAAGAAAAATATCGTTTTATTACTAGTTCTAGGTCTTTGGGATAAATTTACATAAAAATTCAAAGATTAAAAATATGGACAATATGCATTTATTGATCTAGAGTGTAGATGTTGGGATGTACCAAGGTAATATGAAGGAAAGAAAAAAAGAGGGAAGAGGCTAGTATGATAAGGACTGTTTGTGATTGAAGGGTTATCAGTCTCTTTAAAGTAGCAATGTATAAATTTAGCTGTTAATTTGATTATGCAGACCCTGTTCATAGAAAAATATGCAAGTAAAATGCACAAAAAATGGCCAGAGATCTACGTTTAAGTTTATATAACAAACTCAGAATAAAGATTTAGAGCTTAAATAGTGCAAATAAGGCTTGTCCACCAATTGACAAGTCTAATCGTTTTATCAAAATCATATGGCATTGCCGATCTACCACTAATGATGCAGTCTAAATGGTCTCTCTTTACTTATAAGCTCCCTCCTCATGGCAAGTGATTTTTTTCCCCTTTTATCATTTATGGAGGGGAAATAAACCCTGTCTTCTCTAGTAAGCAGGGATGTGCCATTTATTTTCTGGAATAATTTAAATCCTTTTAAAGCTTTTTATATATTTTAATAATTTTGGAGGTGTTCATTAAAATTCAGGAGGCTGGCATAGCCCTTGGCTTACCTTCAGGGCAAAACTGTGTGCAAGACATGCTTCTATGAGATAATTTGTTTCCTAATTGGCATCCGTTTGCTGAAATACAATTAAAGTTATTGCTCTAATATTAACATCAACATCTTGATTGCTCTGTAAAATATGAATATTTATAATTTTTTTCTTCTGATGCAGATATCTCTTAGCACTTTAATTATGATTTTGGCAGTTTCATATTACTGAAAGTTTTAATTTTTTATAGACCAGTAAAGATACTAAGAAAGGCATGGATAGCCTATGGAGGTATAGACCACCACATAGTTCAACATTCTATTATCAAAGAAGCTGTGTAGAGTCCCAGCTCAGGAGCAGCCTTTAGTTGTCTGGTACCTGATAACTTCACACCTGAGACCGGAATCATCAGCTCTACCTGTGCAGCCAACATTGCTATGCGATGTGTGCAAGCTGGAGGATTTTGGCGGTCCATAGGTAATAAAAGCAATACCTGGATTTGTTCTATCATTGTGGTTGTATAGTAGGATTTGCATCTATCTCAAATGTGACTGACCTGGAAGAAATTATATTTCCTTAGTAAGTCTTTTTTTTATAGAATTCAAAATAACTTTTTAAAAAATATTTTATTTATTCATTTTCAAGAAGAGAGAGAGAGAGAACCAGGGCCACCACCTTGTGGGTCTGGCATATGTGGGTCCTGGGGAATTGAACCCAGGGCCTTAGGCACTGGAGGCAAGTGCCTTAACTGCTAAGCCATCTCTCCAGCCCGATATTTCCTTAGTAAGTCTTTAGCATCATCATGTGCAATACATTTTTTTTCATATTTTCTTAAAAGCAAGAGAATAAAAACAAATTCTGTCACTGTAAATTCAATTGAACTGATTATTTTTTATCAGCTATCAGGTTTATATTTCATGACTATTTTTATTCACTGATCACTCTTAAAACACTTTTCAAATTGGAGCAGTAATATAGAATGCCATTCATGTTGAATGGCAGAATGAGTATAACCTAAGAAATTCTCTCTCATGTTTGAAAACGCATTCAAAAATATTTATTTATTTATTTAGTGTGTGTGTGTGTGTGTGTGTGTGTGTGTGTGTGTGTGTGCGCGCGCGCCAGGGTATCCTGCTACTGCAAACAAACAGATGCATGCACCACTTTTTGCATCAGGCTTTGTGTGGGTGGCTGGGTAATTAGACCCAGTCCAGACGACTTTGCAAATAAGCACCTTTAATCACTGAGCAATCCTGCCAACCCCTTTAAATAACTCATTTATCTTCTCCAGAGCGACTATAATTAAGATTTCCTTAAATCTTATTCTCCCTTTTCTTTACTTCCCTAGTGATTATATAAAATCATTAAGTGGGGCCAAGCAAAACAGTTATCTTAATGGAATGAGAAGTTCCTAAAGACCCTGTGAGTTTTTAAGACTGAAATAAAGAAAATGAAGAAGTTGTCTGAAAGGGTGAAAAGAATACCTAATGAGGAAGGAAATGTTCAGGAAGGAGAGAAGCAGGGTGTTCATGGAGTGGAGAGGAACAGGAGGGCTGAGAGCCAGTGTGATTAGGAAGGCAACCGTCATCTGCATGGGTGAGGGAGAAAGCTGAAGAGAGATTTGTTATACCTAAAGCATGGATGAAAATATATTATTTATGGGCTGGAGAGATGGCTCAGCGGTTAAGGCACTTGCCTTCAGTGTCTAAGACCCCGGGTTCAATTCCCCAGGACCCAGATAAGACAGACCCACAAGGTGGTGGCCCTGGTGTGCTCTCTCTCTCTCTCTCTCTTTCTCTCTCTCTCCTTGAAAATGAATAAATAAAATATTTTTTAAAAATAAAAAAAATTTAAAAGAAAATATTATTTATTATCAGAGCCTGCTTACTTTTACTGTCAGAGAAAGATGCTTCAAGTGGGGGAAAGGAAAAATTGTAAAAAGCTTAGGTATTGATCTACAGGTTATTAATGTGAGCATATCACTTCTAATATACAGATCTAGAGCTATGTAGATTAGATTAGGTGTGAATGCATAGCAAGGTTTATGTGTATTTCTCTGTGTACATAGATTTGTACCAAGCCTCATCACTGAAAGGGCCTGTGAACTATAGAGCACCAGATAACAAGAAGTATCTGATGTCCACATCATGGTTTCAAAATGTTACCATCCACTAAATGTAGTCAAAGCTTCTTGAGGACAAAAGCTCATTCTAAGGTTAAAGCAGTGAAAAATAACAAGTAAAAATATGACTGTACATAAAGACAACATATGGCCACTGAAAGGGGCTTTCTCTGGAGCAAATCTGTACTATGAGCAGCCTGATTATAATAAGGACAATAATGGATTACATTAAAACACATGAAATAAAAAGCATTCACAATGTCACAGTGATAAAAATCATTGAAAGCTTGATGAGAAATGAGGCATTTACATAATCTCATCATACCGCCCCATGGAAAAAATAAACTTTGTTTATAGTAGGATAATAACTTTCTAGTTAGAGAAACCTGGCAACTCTGCCTTATTCAAGTGCTCAAAGTCAGCATCCACAGTTGAGGAAAATATTGAAATTCAGCGTCAACAAGACAGATTCAATGAGAACACAATATTACTGCTATGATATCGTTCCCAAAAATACATCCCCCAAATCTAATAATGAATGGGTATTGGGTAAATTTAAATGGAGAATGAGTTTGCAATTTAAGAAGTCCACAATCTCTAGAAAGGAGTGTGATGATTATGAAAGTTAGGAAAATATGAAGGAACTGTTCTAGATCACAGACAACTGAGAGAATGTGGTACTAAGTGCAACATGCCTCATCGCAGGTTGTGCATTTTTTGTTGTAAGGGGAAATTGTTGGAACAGGGTAAACTTGAATGGAACAGTCATGACATGTGAAGTATTTTACAAAAAATTATTACTTAGTACCAAAGAGCAGTGAATATTCATATATTTCAGTTATGTTATTACATATGAAAATGTCTTTATTGTTATCAAATATTTTTAATTATTCAGGAGTTGGAGTAATTTATAATCAAATAATTTGAGAGATGTTTAGTACTGTTTGATGCATTTTTTCCTCTGAGCTTCAAATTAAAAGTAGAAGCAAAGGGTTTAATGTCTTTCTCAAAATATCTTCTTATGAGAGCAGTTAAAAGTAAAAAAAAAAATATATATTAACATTTTCTTACATAAATCTGAGAATATGCATGCTGTTCTTCCCATGGAATTTTTCCTCTAAGGGTGGTCTTGGCAATAAATGCATTTGAACATATTTACCAGGCATTCAGAAATACTCATTTTTAAAACAGGAAATTAACCATCTGGTTTCTTTGAAACACAATTTTAAATAATATGCTATGATCATATTTTGACCTCAATAGAAAGTTTTTACTTCATATAGTCGGCCTGTTTTTCTTGAGTTTAGATAGTTGGCCTGTTTTTCTTGAGTTTAGATTCTATCCTGTTTCCCTATACAAGTTTCTTTTACAAAACTCAATTTAATTGAACTCATTTGAAATCAACTTTTTGTTTGGTAAATTCAGCAAATTGTTTGTGGGGGGATTATATACCAAAATTTTATTTCCTTTGACCTTAAATATTTTTATTGCTCTATTAATAGACTTTGGGAAAAGAAAAATGAAAAAAGACTAAGCTATTGTATTAGTCAGGATTCTCTAGAGGAAACAGAGTTGTTAGAATGGATTATAATAAAAGGGAATTTATAGGGGTAGCTTATGACAGTCCAACAATAGCAGCCTGCAGGCCCACAGGTGAAGAACCCAGTAGCTGTTCAGTCCACTTGGATGGGTGCCTCTGCAGTCCCAATACAGCCCAGAAGGCCTGATGGCTTCCTGGGGAGAGGCTGCTCTTCAGTCCACGATGTGAGGCCGAGGAAACTGGGTTCCAATATCTAAGAAAGATAGGAGAGCAGGATGCAAGTGCAAGTCATGACCCAGCATCAGTAGCCAGGGGAGGAAAGAAGAGAGGTTCCCTTCCCCTCAAGCTTCCTTATATTTATTCCCCTTAGAAGGCCCACCCACTGGGAGGAAGCGCTCACTCTGGAGAAGGGAACTCCTCCCTTCAACAAAATCCCAAAAGGATTTTTTGTAAATCCTTCCTGCAGGTAAAATCAGAGACCCACCCAAGATTACTATGGATTATTACACAGATCAAGTTGACAAATAAATTTAACCATCACAGTTATTTAATAACCACAGTATACATAACAATCCCTCTCTGGATGTTATAATTATTTGAATTATCTTGTTCAGTATTAGTCTTTACTGTACCAATACCTGTGATCTGTTTGTCACGAAACCCCCTTATGCTTTAATAAGCTCAGAAGAGAGTGGCCACAATCAAAATGATCACAGCGACAGTGGAAATTATGTCAACATTACTCTGGAAGTTGAAACTCAGACTTTATAGAAGGAAGGTAGAGAACAGCACACAGAGTAAATTTACTAACTCCACCCTGTATTTCTAAGATCTCATTGTTTTAATGGTCTCTGCATCTTTCTCCCACTTGCCAGAACCTGCCTAGTAGTACCTGAGTTCTTTCAGCACCAAAGATCTCTTCCAGTGTATTCTAGGAGGCAGAAGGTGTTTCAGGGATTAATGGGAACCCTGTTCAGTTGAACAGCAGCAGTTGTAATCCATATACTCCTGCCCTCACTCAGATGGGATGTCTGAGGCTTGAGTTCACATTGCTTTTTGAACATCCCTTCTGATATAGGCTAGAGTTGCCCACTACATCCTTTCTTAATTGTCACTCTTCTATTTCCTGTCAGTGTTCCTTGCACGTGTTAAATAGACTACTTGTTCTCACGTGCTAGTCTTGGGGTTCAATTTTAGAGACATCCTTTGATGAATATTGATATCTAGATAAGGAACATGGAAGAACAACCAAACAGGTATTTGTAGAATGTTAGCCGTGACATCAGATTGCCTAGAAACCTAGGCCAATAGAATTCCAGGATCAAACACAAGAAAAGCAATGTGTCAACAACAGTTAAGTGGACTTTGAAATGGCACATGTCTGCTTTCATATCTTCAATTTCTAGGAACACAGGTCTTCCTGGAGCAAATATTTTGTCCTTGTAAAAACCCTTTATATTTGGTGACAGACATACTTTTTCCTACTTTCCCCTAAGGCTAGCAAATAATATAAATACACCAGTATCAAATTTCACAATGTTTGAGGAAAACTACTTCCTAAAATTGGAGATGTATCCACATTAAACATTATTTTATTTAGATATATTATATATATAATTTTGATCCTCTTTCTTCCATTTGCCCTCTTCTATCCTTCTCCCTCACACAAAGAAACCCTTCTTCACAATTAATTCTCATCATAAATTCATATCTTTTTTGATCCACTGAACAAAGTCATTAGGATTGCATGCATGAGCATGGTTATGGGTTTATGAATTGAGTATAGGCAAATTACCACTGTCATGGTTTGATCCAGATGTCCCCCACAAACAAATGAATGTGTTCTGAATGAATGGTCCTCGAATGATGGTAGATAGGGAATTAGAACCTCGCTGGAGCTGTGTAGTTGGGGGCGGGCTTATGGATCTTATAAGCCATCTTCCCCTTGCCACTGTTTGGCACACCTTCCTACTGCTGTTTGTAGTTCTGTGATGGAGGTGATGTCCACCCCTTTGCTCATGCCTTCATTTTCCCTGCCAAAATGTAGTCTCCCCTCGAGTCCCTAAGCCAAATAAACCCATTCCTCCCCAAGCCGCTTTTGCTTGGGTTCTTTCTGCGCAGCAACTAGAAAGTTGACTACAACAACCACTATAGGGCGTGATTTTCCATCACCCAGCAACTATTAGCTGGCATTATCTTCTCTGGGAGGTATAGGATGTTATGAGCCCTTCTACTATCCATGGTGAAATATTTACAGGCTAAATCTTGTGTATAAAACTATGAGTATAGAGGCAGGTGTGACAAATGCCTTTAAATCAAGAACTCAAGAGGCAGAGGTAGGAGGATTGCCATGAGTTTGAGGCCAACCTGAGACTGCATAGAGTAAGACTCTACCTTGAACCCCCCCAAAAATAAATAACTATGAGTGTAATGGTGGTTTAGATGTCTCAGACTAAACCTTTATAATTATTCAATTTATCATCATAAAAAGTTTCAAATAATGGCTTTGTGATCTTAACCTGACAGCAATGCATGGCATCACTGTGTCCATATTGCTTTTTGGTTCCCAGAATGTCTGTGACAGGAAATCCAGGGATCCTGGAGAATGCCTTCAAATAGAACGGGCACTCGATTCTCTTATGCACACTGCATAGATATAAATTTAGTCAATAATAACATTCGGTATGATTTTTCTTGTCTAACTTGTTTGGAAATTTTTTGATTCTGAAGGACCACAGGAAAGACAAGGGAATGCAGGTGACCCTACAGCAGAATGTGGACTTGAGTCCCCCTTAGCAAAACAGAGGACAGGTAGTAGAGTGAAGCCTCATCCAGGCAGCAGACCAAAATGCAGTTTTCTTTCCTCTTTTCTAGATGAGTGCCAGGCAGCATCATGCACATAGCCCCAGGAGTACCAGTGAAAAAAGACCACACTGTGTTTTATTTAAATGAAGAAAAAACATTTCCGTGAAAGCTTCAGGACATTAGCACTACTTTCTCAACTAGAGACTTGAGTCTGTCTCTTTAGAAACAGGACCAGGGAGGGTGGTACTTGTGTGACACAAGAGCAGCAGGAAGCAGGGCACAGGTTAGGAGAGGTTAGTGGGGTTCCACCCATGGCATGCATCCTACCAGACTTTGTGATTTAAAGAGACTTAAAGGGAGGGAAAAATAAAGAGGTTAAAGTTTAATTGCTGTAAGAGAACAAAAATGAAAATTTTGCTTGCATTTTTTTATAGGATACATGAAATCAAATGCATCTATAAACCATTTCCTAAAGGCATTTGAGTTACTTAGAAGTTATCCTGTTATCACCTGTAGTTGTAATGTACAGAATGAACACAGAAATATTATGTCCTAGTGCCAAGTTCAGATAGTTTGTTGCCAACTCACCACCACTGCTCCCCCTTCTTTTACACGTCATTTGCACATGAAGACATGAATATATTCCACAGAACACCATGTTCCGTTCTATTTTCATCATGTGGACATCTCTGGACAATGGAGTGGAGTTTGACAGTGACCAGAATCTAAATGTGATTCAACACAATGCCCACTGGCACTTTCAATACATGTCTTACACTTATGTAATAAAATGTGAAAGTTATTTGAATAATTAATTTAATTATCACTTCCCTCTATTATGGGTGAAACATTCGTGTGTGTGTGTGTGTGTGTGTGTGTGTGTGTGTGTGTGTGTGTGTGTATCTTGGGATCAAACTCAATTTTATGTATGTATGTAAGTATTCTACATTCCCAGTTCTTAAATTTTTGAGACCAGGTATTTGTTAATAACTCAGATTAGCCTTGAACTCACAATGCAGCCTGGTTGGTTCAAACTCATGATCCATACACATCTACCTTTTGAATGCTGGGATTTCAAGCATTCTACTCTGTCTGGTTTCTGCAGATTTCTTCAGTGTGAGGACAACTACTATCTCCAGCAGAAAGACTCGACTTTCCATGTGAACAATATGAACTTAGAACTTTTTTTTTTCATTAAAACTTCTCATTTTTTGTAAGCTAGAAATCTAATGAGGGTTTCCAAGATATTTATGCTGAGATGTTGTTAAACCATCAAGCCCAATACTCATTTCATTGCATTGTGATTTTTTTCAATTTGCTTTAATTTCCCACCAGTCAATGAGATTTCTTGAGGTTCCAGTGTCATATCTAAAAGAGTAATGCCTTACGATTTCTTGTCATGTAATAGCTAATCATCATTGAAATATTATATGTTCACAGAGCTATTTATTATTTTTATTTGAATTTTTGCGACAGCATCACACTTCACAGACCAGGTTTACTTACGCTGACTCTGCCTCAAGGGGGTTGAGGTTATTGGCATCCATTCCGTATCCTCTCTCCTATCAGATCTCAGGAGATTTTTGTGCCCAGTAAATACCAGCTGTTTTTTCTATTTGAAGATTCACAAAGTCCATGATAGAATGATATCTGTATACATATATTTCACTTTCACCTTTTTTTCGCTAACACCTAACATTCAGGATTATTTTCCTTGAGAACTGAGACTGTACTTTCTCAATGTAATTTTATTTGTCAGACTTGCTTGCCAGTTACTCCAAAGAGCCTTTCAATGACCCCTTTTTAACAGCTAAAAAAGAGTATTCTGCATTGATAGCTTTGGAACCCTGTTTGAAAGAATTGTTAATTATATTCTGTAATTTTAGTAGCCTTCATTTACATATTAACTCCAGGACTGGTAACATTTGAATTTGCCTACAGCTGTGATACTTATGTTTAGCGATGTGTCTTTATCTACATGTCGAATGCAGGTTCAATCATTCTTACTATACTGAGTTAACAGAGAAATTCCTCCTTGCTCTGGCACACAACAGTCACTCAATAACTATCTGATATGTAAATAACTTTATCTTTGATAGTCATGTGTTGTCTCAATTGACTACTTAAATAAAATGTACCAAAAAGTTCACATATAGTTTTAGAAAAGTTAAAGGATTTCTGATTTTATTCAGATTTGTATGATAGCAAAGTTTATTTTCACAGATCATGCTGACTGTGGGCATATTTGTAATATTCATGATTAAACAAGCATTTCATTGTAATGAATTAGCACATGCTGTCACTGTAAATGACAGACTCTAACATCTGAGAATTTATGAAATACAGTGTTGCATGAACACATGGTGATTTTACATACAACTGATTTCCAAGCTACTTTTTAAATGGATGTGTATGAATGTGTCCATATTTATATTTTATACTATTTATTATTTATTTATTTATTTATTTATTTATTTATTTATTTATTTATTTATTTTGGAATTTCGAGGTAGGGCAGAGCCCTGGCTGACCTAGAATTCACTATGTAGTCTCCGGGTGGCTTCAGAGTCATGGTGATCCTCCTACCTCTGCCTCTGGAGTGCTGGCATTAACCAAGAACAGCCTAAATTTATTCCTAACAATTCACACATGCTTTTTACATTACACTCAATTCCTGACATCCTCCAGAGCAACTCTTTCTTGAATTAGAAACTTGTTTAAAAGTCAGAAGTCATCTCAGTCAAATGCTCTCCTAAATACTTTGCATGTAGATCCACCTCAAGTTTAAAGGAAAATGAAAAATTATACCTAGAAGTATTCTTGAAGTTAAGAAAGCAACTTTGGTTATGTATTACTCATGTGTCTGTCAATAGAGAGGAGAATGACACCAAACAAAATAGGCAAGATTTTTTTTATTTCGTTTCCACCATAAGGTCCATTTCTAATACTATTCATGGATATCTACAGTATGATTTATAATTTAGTTGAAGTTAAAAAGTAAACGTATAGCCAGTGCTTTCAAAGACTCAGTGATACAAACACTCATTTACAAAGTTACTCTTTTATAATGTATTTGGTAAGCAACATAGCAATACAAGCAAGGGCTTAAAAATCTTTACAAACTTTTGACTTAATAAATTTGCTTCTGTGACCATAAACTAATATAATATTTCTGAATACAGAAAAAAGTGTGGGGAGATGGGGTGCACTTCTGTACAAAAAGTTCATTGCTGCATACCTTGCTTTGGTCATACATAGAGAGAAAACATGAATGGCTTTAACAGGGCACTGGTTAAATTGCCTACGGAGCATCTGCTTGATAACACGTTATATGGCATTTGGGTGATAATTTAAAATATGTAATAATAACATAGAAAGTGCTAATGGTGCCATACTGACTAAATTTACTTAGCTTTGCCCGCACCTGTACCTGTAATCCCTTTATACCAGATCATCCATGCCTTTGTTCCTGAGAAACACTTTGTAAGACTCGAACTCATATTCCTAGCCCCATGGCTCCCTCTTCTACATGTCTTCATTAAAACCGAACAGATTATCCATGCTCCTGGGAGAGAAGAGAATCTAAGTAGAGATGTAACATTGTTACAGGAGGGACAGGAGCCTGCAGATGAACAATATGACAGTTCCATTCTCAGATGAAATTCTGTATCCTTCCCCCCTCTCCTTTGCTTCCAGAAGATCCTTTAAAATCTTATTTCTCAGTGAGTAATTTTGTCTTTATGGTACAAAAGGTAATTCCCACACCTAATATTGTTTCTAAGCACATGCGAGTACCCTGCTGAGTTATATATGAGTTTTTTTTTACAAAGATGACAGAAAATGAAAATTCCATTTCTAGACTTGAAAAAAATGTAAATTGACTTTCACGCTCAAGTGAGTTGTTTTAGGGATTGAGTGGCAGGGGAGGTGATAGACTCAGTTCCCCATCTTCTCTATATTCATGTATAATTGGTATAACTTTTAGTAATTACTCTACATACAAACTTCATATTCAAAACATAAACTAACAGATATTATGGATTTTAAACAGATTTAAACAGTAATCTACGCTTGGGGAAAAGCATTAGCTATCACATTCTTTAAAAAGATTGTAAAGTGCTGAGTAGTACAAGTTTTAGTCCTTTTATTGCTCAGCCTTAGATTGCTGGATATCCTGTATTAAGTCTATTATCTAGTAAGAAATGGGCAGCTTGCATTTTAGCTGTCATCCTTCATATTTTCTTCAATTTTTAGGCAATTGTTAAAAGCTCCCTAGATGGATAAACAACACTTTGATCTGGCATGAGGAAGTGTTTGTAGCAACCCTTGCTGATCAATAAGAAGAAGCTCATTTCTGCCAAAGGAAACGACGGAAGTTGTGCATCGACAATGTATTTGTGCTGAATAAACTTGCTAAAGACCAGAGATAAAGTTCCACAGAGAATACTTGTATGAAAAGTGCAGAAATATTGGTTATCTTGAAGCTGTTTTTCTCATAAGTATAAACCGTGAAGTGCCAAATGTAACATAATAATCTCCATTATCTACCTTTCTGCAGCTTCAGATACCCAAGGCCAACGGTAGTCAGAAAAACATGTTAAATGAAATATATAACTAATAAATGATTGATTCATAAATTTTAATTCCTCTGTTGTTATGATAAATATCTCCTGGCCCCAGTATATTTCTCCCAGGATATGAATCATAACTTTGTTCATTATCCTTTGAATGCTACCCACCTATTGGTTACTCAGTAGTCATATTGGTTATCAGGTACACTGTCACAATAACAGTGATTATTTACAAGTGACTTGTGACCTTAATTTTAGTTAATAGCGACCCCAAAGCACAAGGGCAATGGTGTTGGCAATTTTATTCCAGAATATTATTATTTTGTCTAATACATAATTTAAAAATTAGCATATATTTGCATAGAAATACTTCTCTCTATATTATGCTTATAATAATTTTTATATACATACATACTCCTATGGTTCAATATTATATGAGATTCTAGACATACTTTGAATATATCCCTCATGAATGAGAGTACTGAGAGAAGCATCCCATCAAATTATTTTATATTCTATTAATAATATCAGGTTCCCAATGATGATTACTTAAGCATATTAAACTAAAAGCAGAATCATTCATGAAATTTGGGTCATAGGACTGCAAACGTTTTCACTGTGTCATTACACAGCTTAAACGAGCCATTAGGGGACAGAGGGACTCACATGCGTGTGAACACACACCCACACATGTACATTTATTGACCAAAAGCAATGGAACTTACCTTATCTTTGGAATGTTTCTTGAAGCAAAGTATTGCATTGTGCTGACTATTGAATTTTAAAAGATTTTCCTGTAATAGACCTATAATCTGCATTCAATCAATATTTACATTGTGAGCGGTTTTGTATGAAGTGGCATGATTTTTTAAAATTATTTGTGTGTGTGCATGTGCATGTGCATGTGCATGTATGCGGTGGCACATAGCAGTGATTGTGTGCCACGGAATGTGTGTGGAAACAAAAGACAATAACCAAATATTCATTTGAAGCAAAGTTTGTCTCCATATTGTTCTGCTTTTGTTCATTGTGCTGGGATCACTGAGAACTTCTGGAAAAATCCTCCTATCTCCATCTCCCAGCTCCAGCATCAGTGTGCTGTAATCACAGACGACCTCCTGGTATTGATGTGGGGTCTGAAGATTGAGTTCCAATACTAAAGCTTGAGCAGCAAGTACTTGATACACTGAGCCATCTCCCTGGGTCCATGATCATGTGTTGTTAATGAAAATACGTTAGCCTTAATGTGCTCCATTTTTATCAACCCACATAAGTATCACATTTCAGTACTGCATTGTCAGTAGTAACTGTGAGTTATTCACTTTGCTCTCTGCATAGACAAGAGGATTTGAGGAATAGAGCTGAACAGTGTATTGACATAATGGTGGGTTCTCTTTTCTCACTTCCTGGTGGCTCTTCTCTGTCTCAAGAGGAAGTTGTCAGATTTGCCAAGATGCCAACCATTGTAGGTATTCATTATTACCTTGTGATGCAGGTACAATTAAGGTAGCTTCTGCAAGTAAAGTACAACCATAGATTAATTTTAGAAAGTGCATTTAATGGCTTTCTTCTGACGTCATTGATCATATTTATCATATTATTCTAGAAAGGACAAATGCAGCCTTTACTGGAAAGAAAAGGAACCTCCGTGTAAGAATTAAAGCAATGTGGTAATGAACTAATGAAACAGATGAGAGTTCTTCCAGTTGGTTCTATTACAATAATTAAAACTTTCTGGTGATTCTGGTTATAGTAATACACTCTTTACTATGTCAAATGAGTGCATTTGACCATTTCTAATCATGAACAAGGTAGTGGTAGAAAACACCGCATACTAATCTAGCTAATGTCTCTATTTAGATGTGTATTCAGTTTTAGCATAAAATAATATAGATTTTACAAGGATATAGAAAGACATATGGCTTTTAATTTGAATTAAAGCCATTGTCTATAAATATAGCTATATAATTCCTCTAGATATACTCAAATTATATGATATATTCACTTCATAGGAAAAATAATTCCAAAGAAAATCTGACCTTCTGGACTTAGATGAGTTAAACCTTACCTTGTATTCTGAGTTGCCTACCAACCTGGTCTGAAGTTGTGGTTTGTATTTTAACTTAATAATTCCATGAATTTATTTTGAACTAATTAACATTGTCAAATTTATATAACATCTTCAAAGTGTTTATTTCATAGAGTATTTTTAACATGAAACATTAATAGCTGAATTGACATTTGTGAAATTATGCACAAAGAAGGCTGCTTTATATGAAGGAGAGAAAATAGCTCAGTTATTTAATAGTAAAATGTCCTTAAGATGGAAAGTAATAGTCTTATTTTTCATATTATTTTAGCCAGCCCTTATATGCTGAGAACTTTGTAGGGAAAAATGAATATAGAAAGACTAAATGAATCTTAAAGGGGAATCACTCAGTGAGCATGAAATATAAGACAGACTCAAAAATAGTGGTGTGCTCTCCTACTGTGAACAGTGAAAAATATTGGGCAAAATGTCAATGAATACAAAACCCCATTCATTCATCAAAAAAAGCAATGTTTTCATTTTGTAAATATCAGAAGTGGGGTTTTATAAGAGAATGGTAGGGTGTATTTTGAAGACCAACTCAAAATGCATACAAAGTTCATTCTAACTTCCCAAATCAATACAAACTGATAAGCACACAAAGATAGAAACAAGGCTAACAAGACTGACAAGTGTCTCATTTGGTAAATGAACAACACATAAGCATCTGAGTCATAAACAGTTAACAAAGTAACTGTGCATATATCAAAGGGGTAAAAAGTGCTAATGCCTACATACTTTTTTGCAGGGGAAGTAAGGTTCTGTGAAGATAGGAAAGAATATCCTTGACATCATGGATATTGATAAAAATAACATAGTCTTTTCAATATCTATGCAGTTATTAGATATAATGGGATGTTATCAGAATGGATCAAGCAATCTATATTTAACAGAGGTAGATATCTAATCTTTGACTTTGGTTCCTGGACTCGATTCATTCACTTCCTGCTTCTCTTTATCCTGGAGGTACTTCCATCAGACCAGTTTAAATTGTCCATGCTGCTCTTCAGTGCATGACCTTCCAAAATGCCCAACAAAGCTGTCAACAATGGGTGCCACATCTAAGGAGACACCTCTTTGTATGTTGGATACAAGAGTTATACCTAACTTGGCAGTAAATAGTCTCAATAAGTGAGTGGTTTTTTACATCTCCCCAAATATTCTATAGATTGAGAGTCCTTTCTTCCAAGATACTTCTTAGAGGTCTGCAATCTTGTCAGGAAAAGAACCCTAGTTAGGAAATATCTTTGGTTCCATCTGAGTAGGACATTGCTGTGTTCAGAATCACTCATTGCCTTGTTTTGGCCTTGTATTAAATGCTGTGGGATCTGCCATCACAATGGGTTGGTCCTGGCTGAAGTATGTAGATGTTGTAGACACATTCTTTTATATTTGTTTTCAACAGCAGCCTCTTCCTGACTATAGGTAGCACACAGACTCAGAGTCTTGAATGAGAATCCTTGCTTGAATCCAGTTTTATAGTACACTCCAGCAACCTTTGCCACTTTCTACTTATAAAACATTTCTTTATCTTTCCTTTAAACAATGCTTTACTCTTCCATGTGACATTTAGTATTGTTTCCAGTAACATACAACCTCAGCTACTTTCCCAACTGTGAGGATTTCCCTTTAGCTATGTCTGTAGCAGGTTGACTAATTCCCTCCAATCAGGGTTTATGAAGCAGGAACTGGGCATTCACCAATGATGCAAGTATCCAGGGGCCAAAATGCCTTGCATTTGGAGTGGCATCATGTTGGGGAGTGGATGCATAACTCATAGTTGAGCTCCATATAAAGTGAAATATTTAGACCTGTAACTTAGGAATGTGCTAATTTTTAAGTGGTATTTTAAAAATATTTTTATTTGTTTGCAAGCAGTGAGAGATAGAAAGAAGAGGTAGATATACGGATAGAGAGACAGACAGAGAGAGAAGAGGAAAAAGAAGGGGAGGAAGAAGAGGAGGAAGAGAGAATGGACAAACCAGAGCCTCAAGCCAATGAAAACAAACTCTAGATGCATGTGCCACTTTATGCATCTGGCTTTATTTGGGTATTTTGGAACTTGAACCCAGGTCCTTAGGCTTTGCATGCAATCACCTTAGCTTCTGAGCCATCTCACCAGCCCTTAAGGGGTATTTTTAATAGTATATAATGTGACTATGATCTAAGCTTTCATTGCTATATACATTTTTTTCTCCTTATTCTGTTCACCTCCTTGCTCCTACAGGTCCTTCCTTGGGTTGCTGTTATGACTTAAGAGGGAATCTTCTGTGAAGCCCTCTCTGGTTAGGAGGCTTGGTCTCCAATTACTGGCACCATTTTGGGAGCTAGAGTTAACTATACAAAGTGGGATCTAGGTGAAGAAAGTAGATCACCGAGGGCTGTGTGAAGAATATGTTATCCTTGGCCCACCTTTGAGCGTCTCTGTCAAAGTTTTGCTCTATCCCCATTTCTACCATTGTTCCAGACACAACGGAGCCAGCTGAGCATGGACATTACATTTGAAACCAAAAGCCAAAATAAAATTTTCTCCCTGAAGTTGATTTTCTCAGCTATTTTGTCACAGTGATACAAGGCTCACAGAGGTGCTATTATTCCCCCAAAGGGGCTCCATTTTGATTAGAAGTTATGAATACTGTACAATATTCTCAATCTCTCCTCTGATAAGTTCCACCAAAGGCTGATTCTGCTTTGGTCTACTACCTAGAAGCAACAGCTGCTATTTGGGAGAAGTGCAAAGCTCAGCCCATCAAGAGTGGAGAAGAATGTATTCATGCGACAATCAACTAATGAGTTGTGAAATCATGATTTTTAATGAAACCCCATTGTCTGCTGTACAGATTAAAGGATGTCATCCTCCTGAACAAGCGGAAACATTTCCAGATTGATTGAGCCATCTCTACTGAAGCAGTATCTCCATTTATTTTGCAGAGGCCTTTAACCCCTAAGAATAGTAGCTGATTGTAATTGCATAAATGGCATAATATTTTAGAGACCTATGGAGAACTTGTGTAGCACGGAAGCCTCTTTCATTTCATTTTATTTTATTTTATTATTTTTTTTAGCAGAGCCCTCCATCGTGCAGTGGTCTTATTCATCATTCCTGATTTCATTAGTGAGGACATTTGTATGGAAATGGCTGGAGGTTTATAGGTTTATTTTATTGTGCTGTAGTTTCTGCTGTAATTATACTGCTGATGGATTGTATTAAACTACTTTGTGGGAAGCTTTCAAAACACATCAGACTCCGGAAGTGCATGTGGTCTACAAAATCTGCCTTTTTTTCTTCCCACCTGGAGTTACTGAGAGAGACTGCCTTCACATAGTTCACTTATACTTTCCAACTCCTTGTTTTTCTTCTTTGTTGCCACGAGTAAAGGGCACTAAACTGACTGAGTTAAATGTATGTGTAAAGCCCTCCAGTCCCAAGTATATAATTTTTATTAACATAATGAGTAAAATTGAATAGTGAGAAGAATAAGAATGAATAAGAAGTTTGTGTAGTATTATGGCATAATTTTTATCCCACCTTTGAAACTGTTTTATCAAGAATTTCTTTAAAATGCAGAAATATTATGCATGCTTGGATGACAGAGGGTGAATGGTGTGGACTCTAATATAATTCTAAGGTAAGCCATGCTTTCTGAGGAACTGACAAAAGATAGTCTGAATGAGTATCTTTTATCAAAGAGTCATTTGATTGAAATTTATTTATGAGTCACCTATATATGCTCATCATATTACAGTTTTAAAGCTTCAAATCTCAGGGAGAATTCCCTCTCTGTTCTTATAGCCTCAGTTTAGAAGATTGGCATAAATGTTTTATTAGCCCATATAATTTAAAATCCAAGACCATTCCAGTGATAGGGGAACAAAAGAGCCCAGTCTGGCCATTGCTTCAGTCAGAAGGAAGTGAGCTTGAGAAGGTGAGGCAGACTATATAATTGTATAGGGATGAATGGCCAGTCCTCTCCTGTAACCATCATATTTGTATATCCAATTACCCATGTCTCCATGTAGAGATCAAATGTGCCTTCAGAATTTCAACACCTCCGAAAAATTAAAAGAAGTTTTTTGTTTTCTGTCGAAAGCCCTATTCTGACATAACCTCACAATCCTTTTTTTTATCATTTGTCTCTTGTCAGGAAATGACATCATCACTTACAAAACACTCAAGGCATCTTTCATAACTCTTACATATTTTGTCCACCCAAGTTCAAACTCCCTAGACTTTACTTTTCATATCAGTTTTAAGTCAATCAAGTTTGATCACCATCAGAAGAAATATCTTTGTTGAACCAGCAATGATCTCTCTTCTGCTCTAGTTTTTGTATATGGTACTTTCTCCCCCCTTGGAGATCAGGGTAGTCCTTTATAACTGAATGTCATAATACAGTAGTAGTATTGTAGTCCAACAATAGTTTTATGTCACTAATCCAGAGTAATTCCAGGTCTTGCCCCAGAGCCTGTTTTTCTTTTCCTATTTCTTCTCTTATGTCCTCAAAACATCGCTCCTTTGCTTGTTCTTTATATCCAACTCCTCTGTACAGAATTATATGTTCTGTTACCTCTTCTTGGAATTCTATTATTTACATTTACATCTTCTCTTTTATACAGGTTTCTGAGGATGTCACCAACTCAAACATCGCTGTCGAAAACTATCTAAGCTTACTTGTTCTCAGTCTCATTCACGTAATTTCTTGCTTTTTTCCCTTCATAATTGTATCTGAGTGCATGTTTTACATTTATTTGTTTACCTTTATCATATTCTGTTGTATAAATAGTAACTTTCAAGGAGGATGTAAGACTTTCATTTTACCCAGAGGTGTTCATAAGCTTCCTAGCACAGTGGCAATCAATGTGTGATGAGGTAAAGATGAAATGATGAATTGAAAGAAAAGCATTAACTTTTGAGTCCTGAGTAATTCATATGTTTGAAACCCTGAGGAAAGGTTAATGAAAAGAAAAGCTAAGAAGAGCTGAGAGAAACCAAGAAAGAGACTAAGTATGGCGAACCCTTGACTTCTCTTCCACGAATAGGCATCCCAGTGAGATATTTAGTGCTCTTCAGAAAAGCAAACAAGTTATCAATTTGGCATGTGGGAATGGAGGAGAAAGCAAAGGAGAAGTGGAATCATTTAGAAGCTGCAGACTGTCCCTTTAGCAAATGACTGAATGCTAAATTTAATTGGATGTGCTCCACTAGAGAAAATAGTCTACTCATTAAAACATCAATACTTGAAGTTCCAAGCAATCTGGCATCTCTTCTGAATTTCAATATGTGCAAACGAAAGACTCCTAATATATTTTATCCCAATGGGGTGGTTTTCACACATAATTTATATTGGTTGGGCAAACTGTAGATATAAAAAAATTCGTACGTATTGGTCATCTGGTTTTAAATCAAGAATATTCACATATATTCAACTGATAAAACACTATATGCTAGTCCATGGAACTTTAAATCAATTTCAAACACATTTTCATATTCTTATTTTGCCTTGAAACTCAAATTTAAAATAAAAAAGTTTTATGTCATAAAAAAAAGATAAACTGCCCAAAACTATGAGTTCTTATCTTTGGTTTACATTTGAGTAGCTTGTTAATAGTTTTTCAAACCCAGCTTCCCTAGGTACATATTTGAGATTGAACTTAGATCTATAGTGAAAGCCAAATGAACCTTCCTCTTTGACTGAACTTCATAAATCTTAAATATATTCAGATGTTATAGCAAAAAAAGATTAAAATCAATGCTGTGGTAACCATAGAAACTGATTTAAAGAATTGTTGATTTAGCAATTTGGAAATAAATTGTACACACTGTCTGATATGTTCTAAATCCTATAGTATGGCTTCTAACTATGACTCCAATTGCTTCTTTGTTAACATGTCCGGCCCAAAGTGTGAATTTGCTATCACTTTTTCCTGGGAGTTTCTTCCTCTTCATGCCTTGATCCTTTGCTCCCAATATGTCATATTTCACCCTTACCTTGACACCAACACATCCCCAAAGTCAATCATTGGCAATTTTATATAAAATAATGCTCACTGTCTTTCCATACCTTCACAAATAGGTACTTGCTTATATATTTCACAACTTAAAAAATAATGATATAATACCCCAAACATACTCCCTGATATAATCTTTTCAATGTATCTATTGATTCTTTTCTGATGTCATATCCCACTTTTTATAAAAATGGACATTCTAAGAAAATATTTATTAGTTATTATACTACCTCTAATTTCAGGTTATTAAGCTCCAAGGGGAAATTCCAAATAACAGAGATCTACAGAGAGGCTACACCCATTAGAGTGTTGCCAAATTAATAATGTTTGTATCATTTAACCTATACTGTTCTCACTCTCTGTTGGAGATTCTGTTTGTAATAATCAGAAGGCAGAGAGCTGTGGAAACCTAATTCCACCAACAGGACCTGGGACGTTGCCTGTCACCCAGGCAGGAGACGAACCACCCTTAATTTATGACATAGAAACCAAATAAAACCCTTGAGGAAGTGTCAAGATGAGCAAGAGACCTACCTCCACAGCAAGTCAGATAACTTGAGAAAGAATAATGGAGACAGACATCAAAGATACCCAACACAATCCAAAGCAGAAATACAGAGACTCTTAAGACCTCAATAGTAAAGCAGACTTAAAACTCACTCACCATGACTCAGAGAACTGAGTGGAAGAGATTGTAAGAAAGATTGTAAGAGCCATGGTGGGAGAGAATATCCAGAGACATTGCCCCCTCATCAACAAAACACAAAGAAAAACACTGACTTCTACAATTTATAAGCCTCTATCCCATGGTCCAGCAAGCCTACCGAGGAGCCCCCCCCCACCAATGTGGGTTGGGGACAGGGAGGAGGGAATGGGGGTACCATCACAAGAATTGCTTATACAATGCTTCTAATTATAGATAATAATTTTTTTAAAAAGAACAAAAATATCATACAGACATATCAAATGGAATCTATTTATGATAATCTAATGACATTACTTGGCAAATGATTAATGCTCAATAAATAATAGTGGTATCTATGATTGCTTTCAATGATCAAGATATAGGAAAATAAGCCTCAATTTTTAATTTGGATATTATTGTTTCAAGTAAACTGAGCTATCTTTCCAGCTAGGGTATTTTTGTTTCTAGAAAATTCCTAGATACAGTTAATGTCATATAAAGCAATTATCTATTATCTTATTCCCAATGTACTAGCCTTCACTTTCTTGCAGAACATCATGAGACATTTCCAGGAGGGCTCAGAGACTAAGACTCAAGAAAGACAATTAATTTTTAGGATCTTACATTTCTAAACAATAAATCTGTGACTTTGAAATTTGTTTCCTTTAAGTTTTTATGGTTGTAGTTTACCAATATATGTGAGAATCTTTGTAGTATTTTGGCCTGTATAAATATCCATTAATTTTTAATAATTGAGGTTTTATCAGTTTTCCCATCCAAAAAAAACCTCTAATTTCTTTGCCTTTGAGCTTCATATGGTCCAATATCCCCTACTTGTTGTCTATGTGTTTGAAGAAGAAATTTCAAAGACAATTTTCTCAGGCATACATTTTTCATCATTATGTGAATAAGACACCATAGAGTTTATATTTTAAAATATCAAGCAATTTGGTGAGAGATTATAAGGTGATTGAATGAATAATTAGAATCCAGGAATAGTCTGATTTTAAATAATAGCAATTAATAAATTATTATTACTAAAAATAATTAGCATCATTCTTGTTAATATCTATTATTTTTAATATTCTGAATGCTATTTTAAAATTGAGACTGTTGGTCAAGGACCAATTTGATTGAAGTTATTTTTTTTAATATATATTTATTGTCCATAATTTGTTACATTATTTAGTGGGCAAACCATGCGTTGTTATCCCGAATTCCCCAATTCCCCCCCTCCCCATCCCTGATCAGTTGTATATCCTCCTCCGTGGGATTGAAGTTATTTTTGATGCAACCTGTCCATATTTTAGCCATTGATTACCAGCAGAAAATACTATGAAAAAATGAAAATAAATACTTGATTCAACAGTGATTCATTTTTTTAAAAAAAAATCCCTTTATCTGGAAAAATTAGGTTTCCCTGATGAATCATCATAGGCTGTATAATTTGAAAGTGGTTCAAGATGAGTTTTAATAAGTAATGTCTAAGAAGCTGCAATTTACAACTGAAATACTTATTGTAAGTATTAGAGGTTTAACTTGAAAAGAACCTATTCTTAAGAGAATCATCTCGAGTCATTATCTTGTAGTGGTAAGTGTATCATGTAATATATATTCTTGGGCTAAGTAATCACCCAATTAATATTTGAAAGTCCTGAGAACTCAGAGGGAGGTGACTGTTTTGCTAGTGAAGTTCCTGAAAGAAGCACTTTGCTCCTCCTTTAGGATCAGTGGCTTTGAATTTTACCAAGTCACTGTTGATCAATCACCTTCAATTTTACCAATTACCTCCATAATTATTTTTACCTCTAATCAGCTTCTTGCCTTTTTGTCAGCTTCTTCATTTTGAAGATTACAGACCTCAGACAATTAGCCGTGAAGAAAGCCTGCTGGACATTCTCAGGTTATTCCTGCACTTTGGTTAATTTTTATTGTATTTTTCTCATTAAAGCTTTTTTGTACAGATTAAATTGAACCAGATATATTATCCCCTATGACCTCACCACTTAGGATTCACTGAATAATTACATATGACTTACATTGAGAACTGTTTATGGCTTGGAGATTTTAGTGTTTATTTTTATTCTTTTTAGCACCGGTTCAAGAGTTAAAAGAATTAAGACTGATATTCCATAAATAATGGCTAAATTTTCTAATATCCCTATAAGAAAATTGAATTACACAAAAGCTAGACTATGCACAATTTTGAAATTAAACCTGAGATAAAACCCTATTGTTTGTCTTCCAAAGTATTTACTGAGAGTATAGCAAGTTTTACATCACCTCTGCTTCTAATTTTCATTTGTTGAATGATAGAGTGTTTTTGCTTTAAATTCCTACATTGAAGCAATATCAGGCCCTTATTTCTACCAGCTATATTTTTTTTCTTTTTGAAATCAGTAACTTCAAAATAGATTTAAGTGCATGTAAGTTTGGGTTCCTCAGTGGATTTAATTTATAGACAAAATAGAAAGAAAGTCTCTTACAGCCATAATTGATAAATATTTATGCAGCTGAAATCTTAGGGCCAAGGTTTAAATTGTTCACATCCATGCAATCTTATACATATATGAATTTATTTGCGCCAACCAAAAATACTACACGCTCTAAACAAGACTGATGCAAGTTTAAAATAGTTCCTCCAACAATATAAAAAAAAAGAAAGAAAGAAAGAAAGAAAGAAAGAAAGAAAGAAAGAAAGAAAGAAAGAAAGAAAGAAAAGAAAGAAAGAAGCAACACATTAAAACAGACTTTAACATACAGGATTATGGGCCAGGAGAAGAGAGGCGTTTTTGGACAATTTGGATGTCTGTAACACCCAAGGAAAACCTTGAATTATTACTTTAATATTTGGATACAAGCAGGGAGAACTGATAACCAGGCTGATGGAACATCATGAACAAATGCTTTGCAAATACACCAAACCTTCACCAGATCATGCCAGTAATGCACAATGAGGAAGTAAGTCCCTTCAGCTAACACCAGGAGGTTGGGATCGGTTTCTTTGCTTAGCAAACTAATTTCCAGATTGTTGCTACCCTATATAAATATATATTTAATCTTTGTGTTTGTTAACAATCATATTTTCTTTTCCTTCTTTTCCTTTACCTTTCTTTCTATGTCTTTATCTTTAATTAGTTTGTTTTTGAGCGTAGTCTCATGCTATGGGGAACCCCTCCTCACCAGGCTGGCCTTGAACTCTGCATCCCAAAAGCTGAGATCACATATTCATTTCTGCCTCTTATCTGCAAACTATGCCTTTAGCTGAAGGCTCTGTTTACTTATTTATTTTTGTGAGGTTCTGATGGGATGAGTGTTCTTTATTTATCTGACATGACTTTTACTGTCCTCATTCTTTGACCTTTAATCAGAGGAACTTGTATATTTATAGTTAATATAATTATCGATCTCTTTGGGTACTTGATGCTTTCTATTTATTCTATCTCATTCTAGGTCTCTCTTTTTCTCTCATCTGATTTTGATTGAGAGTGTCTAACCTCTTTACTACTGTGGCCGTGTGTTCTCTAAATCTGAAGCTTTGACTGATCTGGGAATTTAACATGAATCATCACAGTATCAATTTATAGTTGATCAAGGTATTATTCTCCTGAATAACAGGTTTTGCTGGGCTTAAATATCTTTGCTCCTTCCTATTTCATATCATGTTGCTTATGCGTATATTTGGTAATTATCACTCCATCACTCTAACAAAATACCTTGGATAATTCACTTACAAAAACCTTCACTTTGGCTCAAAGTTGTGCAGTCTAGTAAAATGTCAGGTAGAAGCCCTGCATTGGCTTGCTTATGAGGGTATTGGGTAGTAATGGTGACAATGCTGGGCAGAGCTGATTGCTCACCTGATGGCCAAGAGGCAAAAGTGAGCAGCAGGGCCAGGGCCCTATTCTCTCTTCATGACTTAAGGACCTCCCATCGGACACCACTTTAGAAAGGTTCCACCTCTCTAGGTAGTTCCATCCTGAAAACCAAGCCTTTCCCACATTGGCTTTTGTGGGCATTCAAGATTCAACTGTAGCAATATTTTGTGTGTGTGTGTGACATCAGTCTTGTCATGAGATTTTTGCCTTTCCAGAACTAATGCTAATAAATTTATACCTCATGATATATTGTGAAAATATTTATTGTGTGTGTATGTGTGTATGTGGTGTCCATTCGTGTGTGTGTGTGTGTGTGTGTGTGTGTGTGTGTACACAAGGATTTGTTGCAGGTGATATACACACATGTGCACATATGGAAGCCAGAGATCAAGACCAAGTATCTTCCCTAATCACTGCTCACTGTGGTCTCTCACTGGACCCAGAGCTCACCTATTCAGCTCGACGAGCCAGCCAGAAGATCCTTGATTCCACCCCAAGTGCTGAGATTACAGTTATGCACTGACATACCTGTCTGCCTGGGATCTAAACTCAGGTCCTCTTGCAAGTACTTTTCCAACTGAGTCATCTTCTGAGACCCTATACTGATATTTTTTGCTGTCTGCAACACACACACACACACACACACACACACACACACACACACACGTCATCTGATTTTTGTTATATTCTGAAAACACTTTCCTGCTGCAATGAATCATTTGCTATCTGACTAGATCATCTCCCATAGAATTATTTTCAGTGGTGGTTTCTTTTTTAAGACTTAAGTAAGCCTGATCTTCCTTTATTTTACCTTTCTTTTTGAAGAACAGATTTGATAATTGAATTCTAATACTTGTATTTTCTGTGTCTCTTTCTAAAGGAAAATGAGTTTCTACTTTTTTGAAGGTTTCATTCTTCCTGTTGTATAAGTTCAGAAGTCAATCACTCTGGTTCCTTAAACATGATGTGTTATCTTTTCTTTTTCTCTTTGAAGTTTGTCTTCTGCCTCGTGTTTATGTTGGCTTACGAGGAGGCACTAGACTTGTCTTCAATTATTCTGCTTGCAAACATTTCTGGGTTTTGAAACTGAAGACTAATGCCCTTTTTATTTCTAGAAAACTATCAGAAAATATTAATTTATTTTTTCCCT
This sequence comes from Zapus hudsonius, assembly GCA_004024765.1. Classification (NCBI taxonomy): domain Eukaryota; kingdom Metazoa; phylum Chordata; class Mammalia; order Rodentia; family Dipodidae; genus Zapus; species Zapus hudsonius. The sequence continues at coordinate 79,674 of PVHP010000954.1, read as the reverse complement.
GAAAACTAAGTCTTAAATACATTGGCCTTTATCTCCCTTTCTTTTCCTTTCACAACTGCAAAGTCTTGCATTCTATTTTCTGTCTTAATATCATCTTGAACTTGCTGTTTGTACTTAGTTCCAAATACTTCTATCTTATATGTACTAATTATTTTTCCTGGTTTGAAATTTATACCACAGATATGTGTATTCAGTTATTAAAACTGATGTTTCAATTTATGGATTTTTTATTTGCTATACCACACCATATATGCTCCTCTCCCTGCACATATTTTCACATTTGCTTTCATTTATTTAAATATAATGTTTAAAAAATGTATTATTGGTCTGATGTTTTCAGTATGTAAAATTCAACGTCTGTCCTTTTCTGTTCTCTGTTCATTTATCTGTAATGGGGAATTGGAGTTCCTTGCCAACACCAATGATATTAGAATACCCGGATTCTTGTCATCTGAATTCAAAGAGTTAAATTCACAGACTACCAGAGGGTAAGGTTTAGAGTGGCATTATTAGATTAAGAAGGCAAACTATAGGAGGTTTCCATTATTAAAAAAAACATTTTTTTTTGTGGGTTAAGAAGGGGATCCCTCTCATTTCAGCCTGGCTGAGACAAGCGTGGGGGGGGGGGAAGGAGATAGGGGCTTACCAAAAGCCTGGAGATTTATGAGTCCCCACTGGCCAGGCAAGAGGAGAAGAGAAAGACTTTACCTAATATATCTTCTGGCTCAGGTGAGCCTGAGAGACAGCTGATTGGTCTGGGCTAGGTTGGCTCAGGAAGTTAAGTTTGAATTCTAATAAAGGAGAGAGGCTCTATCGAGGGATTCAGGTTGTTTTAGAAAAACAGTTTAGGCCAGATAAAATTGCAAACATAAGTCCAAGGGCACTCCTGCTCTTTACTTTTGGGGTCCCAGTCACCCTAAACTGTCACATTTCCACTTTGGTTTTCACACATTTTTTTTTAAAAAAAAAACATTTTATTTATTCATTTTCAAGCAGAGAGATACAGAGAGAGAGAGAGAGAGAGAGAGAGACAGAGAGAGACAGAGAGAGACAGAGAGAGACACAGAGAGAGAGAGTGCACCAGGGCCACCACCTTGTGGGTCTGGCTTATGTGGGTCCTGGGGAATTGAACCCAGGGCCTTAGGCACTGGAGGCAAGTGCCCTAACCGCTGAGCCATCTCTCCAGCCCTTCACACATATTTTAAAACTCCTTTTTCTGCCAGCTTATCTCTGTGTTCTTATCTTTTCTCCTGAAAAAGAATGCCAATGTCCCGGACCTAGAGTAAATATGTCCTTTTTCAGAGAAATTCCTATTTAGCTAAATGCTGGGGGCTGATTCTATTTTGCAATTACAAAAAAAGCAAGATTGTGGCTTAAGCCTCTTTCTCCCTCTTTTTTATTGAGAACTTTAATATAGGAACATATTATAATTTGATTGTTTCTTTGCATTGCTTTCATTAGTCCCTCTTTCGGGACCCTCCACCCCTGGTCCTCCCCTTTCATGGTAGTCTTTGTTTTGTCTTGTTATTTCATCCCTTTTGCCCTCCTTCAGAACAGTGCAGGCCTTCTAGGGACATAAATCATCACTATGACATCATGGATGCACCTATGGGTTCAAGTCAGGAGGCAAGCACACATAAGCACTCCTTCCCACCCTATGGTCTTTACATTCTTTCAGTCCTCTTGACAATTGTCCCCTGAGCCTTGGAGTATATGATACAAATTTCCCTAAGTATTGAGTTCTCAATAGCTTCTTTATTTCTGCTTCCATGACATTTAAGTGTCTTTAGTGACAACCACCTTCCCCATAGAGAAGTTTCCCTGGTGTTGCAGTCAGCTTTCTAGTTGCTGCGCAGAAAGAACCCAAACAAAAGTGGCTTGTGGAGGAATGGGTATAATGGCTTACGGACTGGAGGGGAGACCCCATCCTGGCAGGGAAAACGATGGCATGAGCAGAGGGCTGGACATCACCTCTGCCACAGCACTGCAAACAGCGGCAGGCAGGTGTGCCAAACTCTGGCAAGGGGGAGCTGGCTTATAACCCCCATAAGCCCACCCCCAACAACACAGCTCTAATGAGGTTCTAATCCCAAATTTCCATCAGCTGAGGATTGATCTATCAGAACACATTCAATTGTTTGTTGGGGACACCTGGATCAAACCATGACACCTGGCTAGCCTTGAAAGTAGCACTGAGTCATTCCACAACTTCCTCTTCAGTGTTCCTTGAGCCGTGGTGGGTACGATAGATATGATTCATTGAATGCAAAGCACTTGACTTTCTCTTCTCCTTATCAGTTTGATAAGTCTTGGTCTCCCTGATACTCACTGTCATCTGAAAAATAAAAAAATAAAATGTTCTCTCACCGAAAATAAGAACATTAATCAAAGTGCAAAACATATATATATTTGGGAGGCTTTTTTGATGGGCATAATGTCTCCATTTAACCAAACACTAGTAGCTTTATTGTGGTGTCTATGAATTTCCGAGTCCTAGGTTTTTGACTCACTTCTCATTACCAGCCATGTTACTCCCATTGAGAAGTCTTCATAGCCTATCAGAGAGCAGTTGGTGGCCCCCATAACTATTGCACCTGTGAATGCATCGTTCCTGGCTGGATGATTTTGTAGCTTTCAGGATCCAGAGATAATGTAGACTATTGATGACTTTTCTCCCACAGCACTGTGATGGCATGACCTAGATCTCTGACCCTGTGATCCACCTGCAACAAACTATAGTTTCAGGGTAAAACTTTCTTCAATTCAACAGGATACTTCTCACCAAACTCTCCCTTTCTCTATTTCTCTTTCTCTCTCTCTCCCTAATAAAATTATACCTTTCAATAAACTAGTGAAGTGGTATATTTTTATAGAGTTTATTCATAACCTCTCCTCCTATTGGTTATTCTTAAACCTCCCCGTTTATCTGTGGACTCAAAACACTGAATTATGGTTAAAACTTCTCAGGAATTTCCCATTCATCCATCTTTCTTTTCTTCCTTGAACCAAATATTATTTATAATGTTTTCATATTCCTTCTTTTTAAGGGGGAGGAAAGGGCATGTTTCAGTTAATGTGAGGGAAGTTACTATATGACTCTAAACTTTGGTGAGGCTAGCTTTGAATTCAATATGTTTCACCTTGCAAGGATGGAAATTAAAGCATGAGAACATAATGGTAATTGTCAATAAATGAAAACAATGTTTCATTCTATTTAGTATCTTCTTGGATCTCCACATTTTTACAGCTGACTTCTAAGTTTTACAGTTATTTTCCTTACAGTGGTAAGATGATTTGGATAACATATATTATGCAATTTATGTTTCTGACAGTCATTATTTCTGCATATAATCAATTTTATGGATTCTGGCTTGAAACTCATAAGTTATTGATAAAAAGAAAACAAAAGCAAATTAACAAGCTTTATTGAATCATTTTTTCTTTACCATTTTATTTTGTTTTAATTTTATCATTATTTCCTTTTCTCTTTGTATACTTAGATGCAATAATTCTTAGAGGTTAACAATCATCCCTTTCCACTATATTATACTTTTGTGTAACTCAGCAACAATTCATTAATTGTGATATTTATAATTTCTTTATAATTTATATATATCACACAATTGATTCTGTGTATGTATATTGCAGGATTTCAGAGCAACATATAGGAAATAGTCCAAAATATTTTAGCATAAATGCTCTTAACATTTATGATAATTTCTTTTCATTTTAGTTTAGTAGTCTTTATGATAGATGTTAAAAACAAGGTGATCTATATTTATTCCTCTGGAGTCAAATATAGTAATACTATCACAAAGGGTTTATTTCCGACATTCAGGAATGGGTGTATAACAGACTGAAGATAAAATTAAAATACTTTGAAGATAGTCACGATTATCATTTATATACTGTATAACTACAAGCACTTTCCCCAAACTGCTTGAAAGTAACTTTCTTCATTACTTAATGATATTTCTAGAAACATTAGATTTTTCAAGCATTTAGACATGATTTGGGGCCATATGTAGAACTATGAGGTATACCCTTTTGAATATTCAAAATTTCAAACAAGTGTGACAATGCAAAGTTTGGGGATTTGCAAGCCTATACTCATTATCATTTCCTAAATGTTTGAGTAGAAAAGTAATAACACAAAGGAGTCCAAGTTTATTTTTTTTTCTCTCTGAATTTTAGGACAAATCATATAAAGTAAGCGGCATACCAGAATTGATAACAGAACTATATTGATTGTATGTAGCATGAGTTTTGGCAATCTCTCACAGCTTCTGAATATTGGCTCAGATGATAATCAAGAACCTTAATTCCTTTTTGATTCAGCTATACTGATATGGATTCAATTGCTTCATCACCCACTCATATCTCTGCCCTTAATTAAATTGGTTATTTTTCTCCATATGTTTTACATCTGTAGCTATCAGTACACATCACATAGACAGATGGGTCATTTCTAAAGACTCTTCTCAAAAGCATATGTATTTGTTGTGTGGTATAATGAAACCTGAAGTTTTCCAGTTTGTATTAGAAACAGCAGAAATAGGGCCAAAGATCCTCTCATTGAGCACAAGGTGATCACAGCAAGAGGACATCTGAGCAGCCGTCTTATTTTTTTAGGAGAGAAAAAAGAACCTCTGGGACTATGTCCCATCACAGCAGGTCTGGTGGCATTACACAGTCACCTCCATCAGTGGGAAAAGACATTTGACCTCTAACATATCAGTTCTACTTTGCTTATTTCATGTGTTTCATTGGATTGTCTCATCAGTAATTCAAAAGAGTCCTATAATCTCCCTGGATCTTCAATTCTGAATCATAATAACTTTCCCACAGCATTTACCCCTTTGAAGAGTAGCTTAAGTTTTTTTTAATTCTTCTTAGATTTTCTACTATAGTTATACTCAGTTTTAGTTCCATTATTCATGACGGCATGCAAACAGTTTGAAAAAATTCAAAATGTGAAGCCTGTGATTGTTTTTCCAAATCCTAAGTATATTTGGATTAAACCTACCTTGACATGCCTTCTGGACATTAATTTTCACTAGTTTTCTTATAAAGGCTTTTTTACTTTGCTCACAGACAAGAGATGTGAGATTTTACTATACCAACTAGAAAAACATTGGCAGTTTGTAATAAGTTCACTGTTTAAATTGACTTAAAGGAAAAGGAACTATATTACCTTATGAAGCAATGAGTCCTACACTTGGTACATGAGGCTAATATACTGTGAATAATTGATCAATCTGACAACCCTGGTCCCACTCACCAATTCTTTCCCTCACTGAGCTGTTGACCAAAGTGACCCATGAGGTTCCAAAAACAAGACAGGATTCCGTCAAAGCTCTTGAATGCCCACCCTAGGCCTGAGGCAAAACCCTGTTGCTGAAGAAACCACAGAATGCCATCGATCAGCATTGAGAGACCCTTTGAGGTTGGGAATGGGAACCAGCCCCCAGATGGTAGTTAGTGTAATGCTGGAAGGCACTGCATAATCTGCCAGGGGAAGCTGGTCAAGGACAGCTGAAGGAACCAGAGACCACTGGCATGAAACACAGTCTCCTGCCCTGAGTAGGCTGACCACACCTCCTACTGGGAGAGAACAGCTAACCAAGAAAGGAGCACTTGTGGAATGGTGGAGCCAAAGCCTGGGGAGGCAATCAACAGCTTTTAAATCCATCCAAATATTCCACTTAGTGAGGGTGAGCCCTTAACTGGAATTGGGGACTTAGGGGGATATGCACTGGGAGCCAGACACTTGGGCCCAAATGAGAGATGCACTATGCAAGTGATTGAAGGAGAGGCTACTAAAAATAGAATCCAGCTAATTCAGAAATGTGTATCTCAGTAAACCTATACTGATCTCACTCTCCAATGGAGATTGTATTTGTATCTTTCAGAATGCAGTGAGAGAGCTGTGGCCCATCTAACCCTACCAATGGACCACAGACCAATAGCTGAGATCCTGGTAAGAGATGAGCCACCCCAGTCATACCATGGAGGATCCATACGGAACCCTACATAGAATGATGGGATGAACAAGGGACCCATAGCCACAGCAATTCAATCAACACAGGATAAGGCAGTGAGACAGACATCAATGATTTTTGACACAAAGACCCCTAAATTCTCAACAATAAAGCAGCCTTAATACTCACCCACCATGACTCAGGGAACTGAGGGGAAGAGGGGGTGGAAAGATTGTGAGAGCCATGGTGGGGGAGAATATTCAGAGGCAAGACACCCTGAATAACAACATTCTAGGGTCAGCAGAACCGGGCTGACTACTAGGCTATCCATGGTCCCCTGCCCCAAGGACTGATCCAGATGGCCCAAGGAGGAGGATATCCAGCTGATTGGGGATGGGGAAGAGGAGCATTTGGGGAACTGGGGATAACAACTCATTATTTGCCCATTAAGTAATGTAACTAATTATGGACAATTAAAAAAAAAGAGACCCAAAGCTGATTGCCTTGAATTGAAGCTGCCTATGCTACAGAGTGAGCCTTTTCCTCAAAAAAACCAATCATCCAAACAAACAAGACAAAATCACAAAGATGTAAAATATAGTGGTTAACTAAGTTATTAGATTACTTAGTATATGGGTAAATAGTATGTCTACTATAGGTAAGGAAGTGGATAATCAGGATAGGTATGTTGGTCTGGCTTTATGAAGTATTCCCAAAATGTTCCTCTCATTCTTATGACTCCAGCATCATCTGTAATGTGATTATCACTCTTCTGTTCATTTTTGTCTTTCTGGACACAAATATGTTTTTTGGTCTAAGGTGATAAGGATAAGAAGAAAGATGAAATCATTTCCCTTTAAAGAGCTGAGTTGGAGGGTGAGAACCATCCTAATTCTCTTCATACTGTTTCCAAAGACTTTCCTCAAGGTGCCCTCTTAGCTGTCACACTAGCCTAACAAAATCCAAGTGAAATGCATTTCAAGAGGAAGAGAAGAAAGTGGTGGCAGAGAATAAAATGAACAGTACCAATCCAAATAGGATGCACGGTGTGTTGACTGAAGTGCTCAATTATGTCCACTTTTTCCTTTGTTTTTCCTACCATTAATGATGCATGAATCTTACTTCATTCTGTTTCTCCTCACCCTCCTAGGAAAGTCATCAATAATCTAAGAACCGAGTTTGCACATATTTGGGGGAGGAGGGTTAAATGATAATTTTTGTGGGATGATTGATCTTTACCCAGTTCTTTAGCAGACGTCTAAGGTCACACACTTATTGTTGGATTCATAAATACAAGCATCAAAACTGCTCAGATCAGGTTGAAACTGCTGACCCAGGATGTGGTAAGACCCCCAAAATCAAACAAGTAAAGGAAGGTACTTGAACAAACTCAGTGTTCTCGTCTGGAAGAAGAGGAAGGACAGACAAAGTCACCACTGAGTAATAAATAATTCTACGATGAGACCAATGTAGCAGTCCAATTTAAAATGGTTCCAGAAATCATATTTCCCCTAAACTAGCAAATGAAGAAACTAAAATTCAGATAGTTTAAAGGACTTGAACAATGTCATAGTGCAAGCTAATGTCATTTTCCCAACAGCCCTCAAACAAATGAGTATACAGAAAAACAACATAACCCATGTTTCAACATATGTTTATGTTGATAAAGCAACGCTTATATAAGTTGGTACACATGAATGAACAGCTAGAATTCATCATAATGCTTTCTCAAAGGAGCTTTAAAAATGAAAGCTGTCTTCAAGTTGTAATTTTCTACTCTGGTCTTCTAGTAAATCAAATGCTGTTCTCTGTGACTTTGATTAAAACCAGGCACTTAAAGTTTGTGGTGATTTAAATCAGGCTATGTTGATTCTGCCACTGTTGTGTATGTAGCTACTGTTTGTGGCAGTGAAAGGGATGGGAATAAATGTGAGGGGTAAGAATTCTCCTTGAAGAAAATTAGGTCAGAATGGGTATAAGAGACAGTAACATACAGTATATTTATGAATTAGATGGGTTTATGTGTCTGGTTCCTATGTAAGAATGCATTTTGCGTTAGCATATAGGGGTCATATTAGAGAGTTCATGGTGACAAAAGTATGAAGCAGAAAGATGGGGATCAGTGTTAAGACAAGATGAAAAAGGGAACTGATGGGTGGTACTTTGGGACCTGCTGGAAGAAGTCTGCACAGGTTATGCTTTGGTTAAAGTTTGAGCTTCTTTCTAAACAGTGACACAAACCTTTAGGTTTGCTACAATGATGAAAATTATATCCTTGGGGAATGAAAATGTATCTAAGTAGGTGATATACTAAAGGACAAAGATAAAACAAAAAAACACAGTCCCCCCAAAAAAAAATCAGAAAGGAATCAGTTAAAGGAGCTGTTTAGAAATATATAGCTTTTGTTTGCTTGCTTTGTCTCCTCTGATAGAGGAAGAAGTAGAACACAAGAGTGAACATGTTAAAAATGTGTTAGTGACAGGACTCAAGACCCCTCCAGGGGCCACAATCTGAAGTCATGTGGATACATATAAGCTCCATACTTCCTCCTCCTTTGGGAAAATACTGCCACCGAGATTGCAGAGACACCTGGAAAGGGAAGCATAATCAGAACTTCAGTGAGTGAGGCACACAGAGACAGTCAGTGAAGTTTCCTTCAGCTACTCCATGCAAAGAATTCCATAACTGGAATGAGGAAAGGTGCCCTGTAATGAAACACTATGTAGGTCTATACGAAAGTGTAAAGTGTAAGCTAGAGAGAGAAGTTTCCAAAGTGGTATGTCATGTCTATACTTAAAACCAATGGTTGTCAATCAAGGGTGATTTTCTTGCTCAGAAGTTACTGAGCAATGTCTGGAAGTATATTGTATGTTATAACTGGGAAACATTACCAGCTTCTAGAAGTAAACGTCATAGAGCCCATTTAACTCAGCTCAAAAAAAATGGTGTAAAGGTTATTATCCAGCCCAAGACACCAACCACACTAAGGTAGGAAACCCTGCTTTAAATGGAAAGCCACACTGGCCACTCAATCAACATTCTTGTTTGGTGTGAAATTGTGGATGCTGTTGGTCATATATTGTGATGATTTATAGATACATGTGCAAAGAATTCTGGAGTCAGGTTATTTCCCCAGTGCGTGCTGTAAGTAAAGCATTGAAAATAAAAAGTGTCTTAAGATATTAGAATAAGACTGCATTCTTCTCACTGTGAATGACTTCTTATTCTATTTCATTATTAAAATAGGTTTCTCTTCTCAGAGGCATTACATTACTTCAATGTGACATCTCATTTAAAATTGTCCTTGAGAACAGCACATAATAATATTGTGCCTGGCTTCATAATTTTGCTCAAAGGCTAAAAATATGACCAAATTTGTTAAGCAGTTTTATTTAAAAATTGATTAATGAATGAAAAAAAATCATAAATTGGAGTGACACCTTTCCAAAAGGCCTATTTAAATCACACCACACACACAAAAAAAAAATCCAGTGGTGTGATATTCACATAAACCTTGTCGACAATTCCATGAAGAGGGCTTTCTGGCAGTGAAGACTGTTAAATTCCTGGAAATGATTGTGCAGAAAAGAAGAGGTTTCCTTATGCTCTTATCATTAGTAAAGAATTCAGAAATGGCCTAGTTTTTACTAGTGAAACAGCCCCGAGAAATCGAGCTCCAAGCTGGATTGATGACACATATTTGTAATTCCAGCAATGGGGAGGTGGAGGCAGGAGAATTGTGAGTTTGAGGCCAGCCTAGGCTACACAGGGGCTTATGGAGAAGAAAGGAAGGAAGAAGGAGAATAGAAAGGCAGGCAGCCCTCCTAATAACATCAGTAGTTTGAAGACTGGAATCTAAATATCCTGACAGTGGTCCAGCTCTGCTAAGCCACATAAATCTCAGTTGAAGAGAAGTCTTTCTAAGAGGTTATCCATGGCTAATTCTTCCCTGGGTGATGTTGTTGTAATGGCAACTGAGATGCTCAAGTAGAAAATAAAACCAAACAAAACTCTTTGTCACGATCCAAGCAGGCTTGGAAAATTTCACACACACTCCTCATGAGTATTTTTGTTCTTCATTTGCATATGAAAGGTATGTAAATTAATTGCAATTAAAAGCTCAATTAGCTGAAAACACACTCAACTTTGTCTACATTATCTTGACTATGGAATCCTAAATTCATGGAACACCCATTAATATTCCATGGTCCACAGCACTCGGCACAGTATGAAAATCACCTGAGCTCTAGCTCGCTTAGTCCTTTCAACCTGCTTCCCGTATTTTCGGAAAGAGCATCCCTTCTCATTCTAGGACTTGGGCGTTGCTTTAAAGCAAACTGTGAAGCTATCTTGTCACAAAGGACTGTACGATGTGCTTTCTCTCTGTCCTATAAACAAATGAAAATTCTCACTTGTCTTTGTATCCAGTCTACATTGTCAGGAATATATTAGTTGCCTAATAAATGTAAACCCAGTAAGTAAACTCTGTAGTTCTTAAAGTTTACTTAAGGAAGAAAATCCAAAACCTTGGCAAATATAATCTTTCCTTTAAAATGTACTTTATTCTACTTTACTTAAATCTATTATTCTTTCAGCAGAATCTACATCAATTGTTTCTACTCTGGATAATGATCTCTGATGTCTTTTATGTTGTCATTATTTCTGTATGTTTACATATTTAAACATCTTTTTAAAAATTTTTATTAATCTATTTGCAAGCAGTGGGAGACAAAAGAAAGATGGGTAGAGAAAGGCAGAGACAGAGAAAAGAGAATGTATAGCCACTACAAAAAAAATCAAGATGCATGTGCCACATTGTGCATCGGGCTTTACATGGGTACTGGGGAATCAAACCAGGGTTGTTAGGCTTTGCAGGCAAATTCCTTAATTGCTGAGCCATCTCTCCAGCCCTTAAAACATGTTTTAACTCTAAATATGTTATGCTTTTTCATGAAGTAGCAATGCCAAATGTATTGTGTATTGGAAAGATAGGTGTTATTAATCCATCTGCCTCTCTGGGCCCCAGCCAATGACACCTGTAACTCTCCTCCTGCAGTGCTTGGACAATCTTGGAATCTATGAATATCTAGAAGTTTTAGGTTGGATAAGCTAAATTGTGAAAATCAACAAAGTACATAAATGCAGCCTGGCTGTGGTGAAATTCAGTGACCAGATTGAATACACATTTTTAATTGTTTACCAGGTGTTGTGTTAAAGGAAGACTTTCTAAGACATTTGATGGAGTCTCCCCATATAAACAGTAGCAGTATGCTGTCTCGGGTATTTTGATATGTACTTGACACAATGAGAAGCATGATGGGAGCTTCCTGATCTTTCCACTAGATTCTTTCTTCCCCAGCTAAGGATGTAGATACACAATATCAATGAATTTCCCCTGAAACTTTCTCTTTTTTTCTGCTATGGTTTGAGCTGACATGTTCAGAAACTGTGGTTTTATCACACATTTTAAATTATGGCTCTTGCCCTGAAATAACTGCATAAATCTGGTATTTTCCTTATGACCCTTGGCTCTCTCTCTATGGATTCAGTTTTTTTAAATAATTAGAAGGATTTCTGGAAAAAATATATCTATATCTATCTATCTATCTATAGATAGATAGATAGAGATAGATAGATAGATAGATAGATAGATAGATAGATAGATAGATGTAAAATCCTTAGCAATGGACTCCAGTTTCATGGCATACAAGGAGATTCCAAAGGATCACCCAGTCAGTATATCCCATCTCTGGGTGTAATTCCCTAAGATAATGCAAAGGTGAAAAATCCATTCTATTTTATTTTAAACCACTCTATATTATTAAGAGAAACAACTTAACAGACATCCTTATCTCTATTTTCAGTTCTCTCCATGACTAGTGACTATGACTGGTTAATGTGGTGATGAAGAAAGATGAGAGATGGGGGAGAAATCAATCAAGAAGACAGGAGCCTGTAGCCCACTGAATCTCCAAGCCTGGCTCCTGGGCCACTAGCAGAAACTCTACTAGGGAACCTGAAACAAATGCAGATTCTTGACTTATACCAAGATCCAATGAATTAGAAACTCTGAGTTTAGGACCCAGGATTATATCTATTTGAAAAACTGTGCATGGGGTGCTGATGCCTGGTTTAGATATTAGAGATCTGATATCTTGATGTTTTGCTTAAGAATATTGCAATGATGAGGTGGAGAGATTGCTCAGTGGTTAAGGCACTTGCCTGCAAAGCCTACGGATGTAGGTTCGATTCCCCAGTACTCACGTAAAGCCAGATGCACAAGGGGGCACATGCATGTGGAGTTTGATGTTGTAGTGGCTCTAGCTGCCTTCTTATCGCTCCCAAATAAGTAAAATATTAAAAAATAATTTAGCAATTATGTCTAAACTGATGGAAGCAGTAAGTTCTTGCTCTAATCCCCTCCTTTCATAAACTGAAGAAAATATCATTTGGAAGAATGTAGGGCCTGTGAGTAAAGATTAGTGGAATCCTCACTTACGGATTTCAGGCCCTTATAACAGCGAACTCAGAGAACTTTGATTTTTTTGTGTGAGCTATCATTCATGTTCTTGTGATCAAACACCTGACAAGAAGCAGCTAAAAGGAATATCTTATTATGGCTTACAGTTTGAGGGGATGCAGTCCATCATGGGGAGGAAGGCATAGCAACAGAAAGGGAAGGTTCCTGGGCACATGTCTGTAATCAGGAAGCAGAGAGAGATGAATACTAGTATTCAGCTTGCTTTCTCTTTTTTTCTTCAGTCGAAGACCCTGGACCACTGGAATGGATTTGCCCACAGTTAGAGTGGGTCCTCCTGCCTCAGTTATCATACTCTAGATACTCAATGACTTCTGAGTGGTTTCTCCCCTAAATGATTTTACATCCTGTCAGCTTAACAATATGAACCGTCAGAGTCTGTTTATTCACACAGGAGATGGTGACCACATGGAAGAGACTCCTTAGTAGAGCACAACCAGGCTGGACACTGGATCACAGGTGCCCAGCTTTCAGACCTGTGAGAAATAAACTTCTGTGGTTTATGAGCTATGTAGAACTTTGCTATACATATATGTGTAGCATATATGAAACTATATGTACACATATAGTTATACATGTTATATATAACTATGTTAACTTTGTTATTGAAATAGACTAAAACATTGGGGAATTGCAGCCATGTAGCCATTGGATGGTTATTAAAAGACTCTGAGCTTCTGTTGTTTCAGGTAAAATGAACATGACAATAACAGCCATGTAATAATGTTGTAAAGAAGAATCAAACCATATTGTGTACTGACAAAATGTCTGCCACACAGTAGGGTATTTGTTACAGCAAAGACCAAGAGAAGCAATTGACTGAAGATCTGAACATTGAGGTAATAGATAAAAAATAAACATACTTGATATGCTTATTTTCTATCTTAATACTATTATTATTATCATTGTTGTTATTAATTTTGGTAATATTTCTTTAATCCACTAGTTATGGGACACTTTGTAAGTTTTTAGTTGTCAGGTCAAACTGCTCTTTGATTTCAAGGACAACTTAGGAGAAAAAAGAGTGCTAATTTTGCCTCATTAAATAGGTAAGAGTCAGTTTTAAAAGTGGAAAGAGAAGTACAGTAATTAAGGTTGTATATTATGAAATTAAAAAAAAAAGTCTTTCACTTGGAATTGTCTCACAGATCAGATATTACAACAGCCTGGCAAACACATGCATTTTCTCAAACTACCCCAACAAGACTGTCATGAAGCTCATCTTCAGTGAGGGAGATTTCACTGCCTCACAAAGAAGGCATGTACTGTGCATTTTTAATTGTCAGTATAACACAAAACATTCCTTCTCTTCATCTGTATCCCTTCAATTGCAAACTGGAGGACAGGATACAAGCTAATTAACCTCCAAGGGCCTCAGATTCCTTGCTTTCTCTGAAAGGGAGATAAGCCTGCCAACCTTACAAATGCCTGGTGAGGATTCTGTACAGACACCCATAGAGCACCAGCAGTAAACTTTCTCAAAATGGAAACTTTTACACATGATAAGAAACTAAGACAAATAGGTCTGGAGGTCTCTAGCACTGCTATTTAAGGCAGAGACAAGTCACAGGAAAACATAGGTCTTAATAAAAGGGGACAGAAATTAAAACATGGAGAGACCCATGTATAGTTTACTGCTCTCTAGTTTATAGCATAGTGTTTTCTAGAAGTTCTTCCATTGGCAGTTCCCTTTGCTGTGTATGAGATTGTTTTATCGTTGGCCACATCAGGTTGTGAGTTCCAAGCCTATGTACTTACTTAATCTCTCCTACTTCTTGATAAAGTTCTTCAAACTACTGTTTGCAAGTGTTTGGATGTCACCTTTCTGTTAATTAACTCCTTTATTTTTGGGTCTTCCTTTTGTGTACTCTGCAGGTTACTTTCTCTCTCTCTCTCTCCCTCTCTCTCTCTCTCTCTTTTTTCTTGTCTGGTTTCCTAGTGACAGATTCCTTTCAATTTCTCTTCTCTGTTTGCCTCTCCAGAGAAGGAGGCAGTGTCAAAATGTTAGCTCAGTCGGGTTTCCCATTACCAGCTCTGCAAGTCCCCCGGCCCCTCCTGTATTTAACAGGCGAAGAGCCATTATGGCCCAAACATCATTTTCAAATTGTCATGTAAATAAATTCACAAGGCTCAGGAAAATAGGAAAAATACAAACACCTGTGAAATAATGATTACTTTTGCCTTACCTCATGCCCACTCCATGTTAGATATATCAAAATTCTTTCACTGGAAGCTGATATAGCTATGCAGTAACTGTGAAATTAATTATCAACTAGGAGGGTTAAGGACTTAAGGTGTGAAAATTGCTGCTTGATAAGGGCCATGGCTCTATTACATCTTAAAACAGAAGTAGACAGTGTGAAGCAGTCTCAGAACCTGTCTTAAGTTTATTAGTCTGTTAACAGCAAATACTCCTGGAAGATGTCCCATGGAGAAAAGGGAAGCCAGACAACAATAGAAAATAAAGATAAAAAGAAAACTTTTAGATAGTGTTCCTTCTCTGACTTCAATTTTTTTTTAATAGACATGTGGGAATTAAATGGCAGGTACTCTTCATGAACTCTCTGTGCAGTGTAACCTCTTTGGAGAATGCCCTTTTCCCAAGCACTATCCCAGGAAATGTGAGCAGCCCCGTACCCTGAAAAAGGACTAAGACATCTTGTGTGTAGCCTAAAAGATGAACTTGCTTTGCAGCAATGGATTGGTACATGCAGAGAATCTAACCCAAGAGCCATGAATGGGAGACTTCTTGACAGATGATAAACAGGTGTTCCAGTCTGGGTTTGATGTTGAAGTCAACCTACCACAGAGATATTTACTCCTCAGTATTTATTTTAGCCATTTTCACAATAGGTATGTTCTGGAAGCAAACTAGGTGACCAACAACACAGAAATGGATAAAGAAAATGTGGTATACATACACAATGGGATTTGTTTATTTCAGGCAGGGTCTCACACTAGCTTAGGCTGATCTGGAATTCACTAGGTAGTTTCTGGCTGGCCTAGAATTCACAGGAATCCTCCTGCTTCTGCCACTTTGAGTTCTGGGATTAGAGGCCTATGCCACCATGCCTGGCTCATAATGGGATATATATATATATACATATATATTATATTATATTATATTATATTATATTATATTATATTATATTATATTATATTATATTATATTATATTATATTATATTATATATGTTATATATTATATATATATATATATATATATATATATATATGTTATATATATTATAACCACAATGAAGATGAGAGTTAGGTTATTTTCAGGACAATGAATACAGCAGAAATATCACTTTAGATGAAAAAAGTCAGACTCAGAGAGACGAACAGCATATATTCTCTCATAAGTAGTTTCGAGATTTCATGCAGATAAAATCATGCATGTGTTTATGGCCTGAAAGCAGAAGCAAAGTTTTCAAGGGGAACCAAGGAGTCAGGTGGAAGGCGAGGGGGAGGAAGGAGAGCATAGGAGAGCATGGGAGAGCCAATGTGTTTGAGATACAACACAGACTCATATGAGCATGATGGGCACTGGACAGATGGGCCAGTGGATGAAGGCTTGATTCACAAGAGTGAGGACCAAAGTTCAAATCATCAGCACCAACATACATTCTGAATGGGTATAGTGGCCCATCTGTAATTCTAGTTCTCAGGAAGCAGATAAGAGATACCCAAAGCAAGCTGGTTAGTGAGAATAGCCCAATTAGTATGCTCTGGGTCCAAGGGTTCAGACATCCTTCCTTGGTCAATAAAGTAGAGATAGATAGAGGAAGATAACCAACGTTAACTACTGACTTCCACATACACCTATACACAAATGTAACCAAACACATACAAATATTCCACAGATACTTCTATAATCATACCCCCCACATTTTTCTCTCTCTCTTTCTCTCTCTCTCTCTCATAACACACACACACACACACACACACACACACATACACACACACACACAGATCCTTCTAATTCCAATGGTGTTTTTCTTTACTCAATTATCAGTGTTGTAATTCTACATTGAGCATCAGGAATACAAATATAACTAAGAGAAACTCGGTAGATATGGTAACTCCTCATGTCTTTAGGAAATCAGGAAGAGACTCTTAAATATGTCATTCATGTATTAGTAAATGAAAATATTTTATTAAATGGTTTAAGAAGACTGATTTGAGCTATTTGAGGCTGGGAAGTAACCTCATCCCAGGATTGCTTTACTAACAGGTACTAACCAGCTTCAAAATTTAGCTCAAGGGCCTTTTCAAGGGGAACCAACTTTCACCTAAGAAACTGAGAAATGAGATCAATGTGCAAGTGAGATATCAGTTATAACAATTTAGATTAAAGTCAGAAACTGTGATACTTACAAGGGAAATGATATTTTTGAGTATTCATGTATTTCTAGAAACCTCATTCCTTTCCCATCTTTATTGACCCTAGGGATTCCGGCTATAGTAAAAATTTCTAGGTGTTTTCAGAAACCTCCATTACCACCAGAGAGAGGTGAATTTCAGACCAAAGCTGTTTCATTGTTTAGTACCTGTTAATGGACACTGCTCCTTCCCCTCAAGGTGTACAGCATGTGAGTTTCTTGTCTTCTGTTGTTTGCTATTCATTCCTACACTGCAGGCCCAGTGCTATGCAAACTAACAAGATCCTCTCATCAATATGAGCCAAACTGAATCAAGCTCCTTTGGTAAAATCGTGGTTAAGATTTGATTATGTCTGCTTTTTTTCTAAACTAGAAACTCCAATGAAGTTTTACCTAGATCTTCCACTTCTCTATCGTACTTTCTGTTAATAAAAGGCCTCTACTCAGCACATAATAAATGTTGGGCATTTATTCAAAATGTATTCAAAATGTATCTATGCTTTATTTGAAACCAGTATGCTTCACATTTATGGCAATTGCTACATTCATACATTGCTTTAAGTATCCCAATAGTTTATCCGTATTTTCACATAAACTAGCACATGCTTCAAAATCACTAGGGAGGAGGTATGTCTTAAACCTTAGCTACAATGGTAAAACTTAATGGTTAAAAAGAGGAGAATTACTCCTTGGTACTTTTCCTCCTTCCTTCTTTTTCTTTCTTCTTCCTTCTGTTCTTCCTTTACCAACCCACATTCCCTTTCTCCTTTACCCTCTTTAGTGGCCAGTATTGAAGATATTGTTTTATTTCATGTCTGATCTATGCATATTTCTTTCAGTAGCTTCAGTTATAGACTCTGAATGTTCTAATTTGTCTTAAGTGAGCTGGTGAAGCTACTGAAGAATAAGTAGATTATTAATAGAAATTTTGTCTGCTTTTGATGCAGATCTAAAAACTTGCAGCGAATAAAAAAGAGATAATAGTGATACCCATAGTAGAAAATGGAATGACGAAACATTTCAAAAGAGGCTGTATTAGTTATTATTCTCATCGCTGTGACAAAATACATGACCAAAAGACAACTTAAGGAAGGAAGGATTTATTCTGGCTCACAGTTGGAAGGAAAAATAGTTCAACGTGGTGAGGAAATCATAGTAACAGGGCAGCAGGAAACTGTCCCATTGGGTCTGCAATCAGGAAACAGGGAAAGATGAATATACATTCAATTCATTCTATCCTCTCTATTGATCTGGGGAACCCACCCAATCACGGTACTGCCATCCAGAATGAGAAGCTGTAGCATCATTTTTCTTCAATAACATGATTATGATATCACCACTTTTTTTTGAGACAAGGTCTAACTCTATCCCAGGCTGGCCTCAAATTCATGAGAATCCGCCTACCCACTGAGTTCTGGAAATAGAGTCATGAACCACTGAAGCTGACTGACATCACCACTATAGAGTAGGCTACCTTGGTAAAATGGTAGTTAGGATTTGGTTATGTCTTCTTTTCTCCTAAGCTAGAAACTCCAACAAAGTTTTGTTTACCTAGTTCTTCCACTTCTCTATCGTAGCCATCATAGCTATAGCCATGGTAACTAAGAAGAGGAATAGAGTGATCACTTGGTCTGTAATATTGGCAATTAAATCTACACAGTAGAAGAAGGAAGTGAAGGTCAGAGGACCTTCATCTAAAAATCAATCCATGACTCCCTCCCGTCCCCCCACTGACTACAACTGATCCTGGCAGACTCTAGAGTATATTAAGAAGTGGATGGTGAACTGAAAGTGGAGTTCTCTGATGCAGCTTCATTCACTATGAGTGGGACTTTGCAGTGATGCAGTTGTTTGGAGATCACCTATACTCCTGTAAGTAACTTGTCACTTGGATTTTGTAAATTGGATTTACAAACTCATTGGATCATCAAATAAGACTTTTGTTGTAATCATTAATTTGGTCTGTTGTTGGCGCTTTATCTGTGGGAGACACACTGGTTTCTATCTACCCAAGAAAAGTGAACAAAACAGGGTCTTCCCTTTTCAGTTACATCTTTTTGGAAACATTTCCTAGTCACACTCAGAGATGTGTTTTCATGGGGATTCAAAATCCAGTCAGGTTGCTGAAGAAACCACAGAATACTATAGACCAGCATCGAGAGACACTTCGAGGTCCAGAACGATATCCAGCTCCCAGAAGGCAGTTAGTGTAGTGCTGGAAGGCACTGCACAGGCTGCCAGGGGAAACTGATCAACAAAAGCTGGAGTAAACAGAGACCACTGACATGAAACACAATTTGCAGCCACGAGTAGGCTGACCACATGTCCTAATGGGAGAGAACAGCAAAACAAGAAAGGAGCACTTGTGTAATGGGGAAGCCTGGGTTTGGGGGAGACAATCAACAGCTTTCAAATTCGGCCAAATTTTCCACTCAGTGAGGAGGAGCCCTTGTCTGGAACTTGGGTTGCAGGGTGATAGGCACCAGATCCCGTACTCTTGGGCTCCCAAGACGAGATACAATATGGGAGCAATTGACAGGGAGGCTACTAAAAATAGAATCTAGGTAATCCAAAATGGTGTATATTTGTTAACCTACACTGACCTCACTCTCCGATGGAGATTATGTTTGTGTGTTTCAGGATGCAGTGAGAGAGCTGGGGCCCATCTAACCCTACCAACCGACCTTATGCTGATAGCTGAGATCCTGGAAAGAGATGAGCCACCACAGTCATATCGTGGAGGATCCATATGGAACCCCACAGAGAATGATGGGATGAACAATGGGACCCGCAGCCACAGCCATTGAATCAACACAGGATAAGCCAGTGAGACAGAAACCAGTGATTTTTGACACAAAGACCACTAAGCTCACAACAATAAAGCAGCCTCAATACTCATCCACTACTTCTCAGGGAACTGTGCGGAAGAGAGGGCGGAAAGATTGTGAGAGCCATGGTGGAGGAGACTATCTAGAGGCATGGCACCCCTCAGTAACAACATACTAGGGCTAGAAGAACCTGGCTGAATACTAGGCTATCCAAGGTCCCCAGCCCCAAGGACTGATCCAGCTTGTTGGGGATGGGGGAGGGGGAGCATCGGAGAATTGGGGATAACAACTCATTGTTTGCCCACTAAATAATGTAACTCATTATGGACAATAAAAAAAAATCCAGTCAGGTTGACAATGAAGATGAGCCATCACAGGAATATAAAAGACCAACATGTTTTGGAACACCAGCTACAGATGTTCCTTCTCACAGATATGGCTTCTTAGCTGCTAAGCCTCAGAGCTTATACACTTTATATTACATTAAAAAGTAAAACACTAGTAATATCAGTAATCATTCATTCATTTCTTGGATCACTTTTGTATTCTTTAATGCCTTATAGATTGAGGGTGTATTCATTGACAAAAGGAAAGCATTCAAACATTTCAGGAGAAATGAGCTCCAGTCCCTCAAAAATGTTCTTCCCTTGCTGATTTTCACTCCTGCATTTAAAGACTGCTTAGCTGCTTGAGAAAAAGCCTAGAGGAATACAGATGTTTGCTATATATTCTCTAAGGGAAAAGCTCTTAGCATTACTTATGTTCTTAGATACTTATTAATACTTGGTTATTTATACATTTCATCTGTGCATTTCAGCTCATTCAATTAAATCAATTAATACTCCTACAGCTGTATTTCTGGTTACCTGATCTGACTAAATTCCAGGAACTTTTATTTAACGTTGCATTTTCACAGTGCCTCTTGTTGATTCAGTTGAAGTCAATAGTTTGTTGCATGACAATTTTTGACTCATAACCCCATTGTATCTTTTATCAAGATGAAATGATGATTTTCATTCCACCTTATATATTTTGGCTTTGGTTTTCATTCAGCCCAAAATAAGTAATATCTCAGAATTACTTGCCAATCATTTCAACAATTTTGTAACTGCATTTATTTACACAGCATGCATTTTGATTAGAGCACTATATAATCTGAATGTGCTCATTACAATTGGGGTGTTCTGAAACAATTTTCATCTATCATCATAATTAATATGGTCTTCTATACATGAGTAAAAATTGTGGCATACACATATATAATCCCCTTTTTCCTCCATATTATAGAAATGTTCATTACCACACAATCTTAAAGAGTGAGAATTGAGCTAAGACATATATTGTGAATTTCCTGTGCTAATCAGAACAGGGTGGATAATTCTGCAGTTATAAGTAGATGGAAAGGGAGGAAGAAGAAAACGGAAGGAGAACCTCATTGGAAAGCACAATGCAAGAAATTTGCTATTGTTGAGGCAGAATTTGATTCAGGAATACTTCCTAAATGTTTCCCTGTTAGATGCTGATTCAGTGATCCTAGCTGCTTCTTCCTGTCACTAAACAGAAACGTGAGAAAGTAGCTCCAGAGATGTAACTGAGAAGTGGGTTGTTTCCCAAGCTACCTTTTCTAGTAACCTTTTTCCTTCCCATTTGTCTTGCAGTTTGGAATATCCTTGGGAGATCTTAATTTATCTTTGTTTCTATTAATCCCATCTGAGACCCTACCAGTCTTTGTCATGGTCTGTTTGCACACATAAATTGTGCTATTGCATTTTCAGTTCCTTTACAGATTTTTCTCCCTCTCACCAAACAGCTGTCTTTCTCCCTCATAATGGCATATTGTTACCCCAGATACAAAATGCTGAACAGAGTAGAAAAAAATCACTTGATAGAGACTGAGACATTTTGGATTCTTTCAAAAATGCAAAAATTTCCTTAACTTTTCTTCTAGTGTTAATTGTAATTTTGGCAGAATGATAGGGCTATGTAAGTCTTGATGATAATGTGCTAAAATTTATTCCCTCAAGCTTAGCAGGCTCATTTTTTTCCACCTACTTGCTCTTCATGGATGGAGAGTGATCTGATTTGACTCTATTGTGTCTGTAAGTATGTTGATAAAACTTGATTCTGATTCTCACAGATATTATATTTTCTTGGCCCCATATCCTCACCACTGATTCCAGGTGAAGGTAAAGATCTATGTCGTCTGGCCATATTTCACTTGTTATATTTCTTTCCTCCATCATGAGTCATATTATCTTTCCATGGGTGTTTTGTATGACACTATTAGGTTGCAACTAACAATTAAGAGGCAGCTGATGGCCCTCTGTGATTTTATTTTATTTTAAATTTTTTATTTATTTATTTGCAAATAGAGACAGACAGAGAAAATGGGTGTGCCAGGGCCTCCAGCTTCTGTGAAAGAACTCTAGATGCATGAACTTCTGTGTGCATCTGGCTACGTGGAATTGAAACCAGGTCATTAGGCTTCACAGGCAAGTGCCTTAACCACTTAGAAAGCTCTCCAACCCCTGAGATTTTATTTATTTGAAGCAGATTTAAAATATGAGCCAGATTTTACTTTGCAAACTCACACAAGAACAGAAACAAAAATGTCGCATATGCAGTTCCAAATCACTTTAAGCTTAAACTCTAAGCAAACCCAACAGGTGAAATGAGAGACTGTAAGAGCAGTTGAATGAATGGGGGTGTTGTGGTCAGCTTCTTAGTTGCTGCACAGAATGAACCCAAACAAAAGCGGCTTATGGAGGAATGGGTTTATTTGGCTTATGGACAAGAGGGAAGACTCCATCCTGGCAGGGAAAACGATGGCATGAGCATAGGGGTGGACATCACCTCTGCCACAGCACTGGGAACAGCAGCAGGAAGGTGTGCCAAATACTGGCAATGGGAAGCTGGTTTATAACTCCCATAAGCTCGCCTCCAACAACACAGCTTCATCGAGGTTGTAAAACGTAAACTGCCATCAGCTGAGGATTGATCTATCAGAACACATTCATTTGTTTGTGGGGGACACCTGGTCAAACCATGACAGGGGGAAGGGGAGGATGGGGTGACATACATAAGCTGAACCAATAATCATAAAATCCTTATTTCTATACAGTAAGCTCTCGAGGAAGAAGGGGGTATCACCTGCTAAGATGGGCCATGAATGGAATGGGAGGAAGCCTAACCCCATGGAAATTGGAAGAGACCTGGAACTCCCTGGCCCAGTCATTGGCTCCTTTCCCCACTGAGCTATTGATCAAAGAGATTCACAAGGTCCCAAAAACAAGACAGAATTCTGTGAAAGCTCTTAAATACCCACCCAGGCCAAAGGTAAGATCCTATTGCAAAGGAAACCACAGAAAATCATCACAAAACACCAAGAGACCCTGCAAGATCCAGAATGATAACCAGCCCCCAGATGTTAACATGTGCAGTGCTGGAAGGTGCTACATAAGCGGCCAGGGCAAATTGGTCAATAATATTTGGAGAAAGCAGAGACCACTGATATACAATGCAGACTGTTGCCATGAAAAGGCTGAACACACTGTCTCCTGGGAGAGATCAGTGAGCCAAGAAGTGATCACTTGGGTAATAGAGGCGCCATAACCTGGGGAGAGTAGGCAACAGCTTTCAAATTGGCCAAGAAATCCACCCAGTGTCAAGGAGCCCTTAACTGGAATTGGGACTCAGGTCAAAATCCTATGGGAACCAAAACCTTGGGCCCCCAAGGAGAAACTCCCATTACTAGAGAACTACAGACAGTCTAATCACAATAGAATCTCACCAAATTAGAAATGTGTGTCACATTTAATGCATATTGACCTCACTCTCCGATGGAGATCCTGTTTGTTTGCATTTTCCAGAAGGTACTGAGAGAGCCAATGTCATTCCAACTCTGCCAATGAGCTACAGGTGGAGGGCTGGCATCCTGGCAAGAGACGAACCACCCCAGGCTTATTGTGTAGCCCCCCAAAAGAAACCTTTGAGAAAGTGTGGGATAGCAAGAGAACTATCAGCACAGCTAATCAGTCAAGCCAGGATAAGTCAGCTTGACAGACACCAATGATTTCCAACACGATCTAAAGCAGAAGTACAGAGGCCATAAAGATCTCAACAATAAAGCAGTCTTAAATCTCACCATCCATGACTCAGGGAACTAAGTGGAAGACGGTGCTGAAAGAGTGTAAGAGCCATGGTGGGGGAGAATATCCAGAGACATTGTCCCCCTCAACAACAACACACAAGAGGGGGGTCAACCTGGCTGCCTCTTCTGCTATCCATAACCTCCTACCCCATGGAATGATCCAGTATGCCCTCTGAGTAGGATACCCAGTGGATTGGGGACAGGAAGGAGGGAATCTGGGATACCAATGTAATATTTACTAATACAATGTATCTAATTTTGGACAATAAAAACATCTATTTAACATAAAAAATATGAGCCAAAATACTTAAATTTCACCTTCATTATCAGTGCTGATGGAACTTCTTTGTGGTTTTCCCCATGTCATAATTAACAAAATAAACAAAACTAAAATTTGTATCACCTTCTTTATTCTTTTTTTTCTCTACATAACCTTATTACTGAATTACCTCCTAAATAAAACACAATACACAACACCCATTTTTAAGCTCTGCTTTTGCTATGAACTGTGTCAACACACCAGGATTTTTTCCAAGTTGATTTTTGCTAGATCCAAGTTTAGTTTTGGAGTCTGAAGGTAATTTTATTGGATTATGAGCAAACCCCTCCTCCAGTTTATGAAGAAACCACCTAGGATCAATTATGCATTAAAATAACATACCATCTTTCACTTATTTACTTGTTCTGTAAAATACTCATCCAAGAGAATAGCAAAGTATTAATCTTGGGCTGGAGAGATGGTTCAACAATTAGGGCAGCTTGCTTGCAAAGCCTGATTGCCTGGCTTCAATACTCCAGTGCCAACTTAAAACCAGATGCACTTAGGGGCATATGTATATGGACTTAGTTTGCAGTATTTGAAGGCCCTGGTATGCCCATACTAACTCTCTTGGTCTGCTTCTTTCTGTCTGTCTCTGTTTCTCTCTGAAATAAATAACTACTAATCTCAATTCTTAATTTGCTAGTTTGCTACTTTCCATTATAATAATGTACCAGGTATTTCTTCCACTATCATGAACTGTTAATTTCATTATTTTGTTATAGGAAAAGAAAAACTGATAAAATCAGTTGAGGTACAAATATCATAATATGGTCACATCAAATCAGTCACTACATCAGAGAGTTTGTTATGGTTTAGATATGAAATGTCCTTCCCCAAATCCTATGTCTTAAAAGCTTAGCCCCTAGTTCTTCAGTGTTCAGAGGTGAGGCATTTATTTGGAAGATGACTAAATCCTGAGGACTCATCCTTTGGCTAGCTCATAACTTAATGGGTTAATGGGGAGATGGTAAAAACACTGGAGATGAAAAACTCAGTTACAGAAAGTAGACCAATGTGGGCTGTTTCTTAGAGAGCTATTTAACCCCAGTTCCTTTCCCTTTTGCTCTTTGCTTTCCATGAGTTGAGCACTTTTTCTCCATTTTCCCCTATGATGCTCAACCTGATTGATGATCACAGATACGCAATGATGGGACCCTGCATAGAAACCTCTGAAATCATAAACCAAAATATATTTTTTTCTCCTTTCATTTGACTTTCTCAGGCATTTTGTCAAACAATGAAAAACTGACTGTGGTGGTTAAATTTTGTTGTCCGCTTGATCTGTTAGTAATATTGAATGGGTCTCTGAGGATGTTCAGAGAAAGGCAGCCCTCTCAGTAGGGGGCAGGATGTAAGGAGGCTCAGGGGAGCTTGAAACAAAACTTCCTTCTGGGAAGGCAGTACAGGAAGAAATTCCAGAGATGGAGGGAGTCAACAAGTCTGGGAAAGGGTTGCAAGACCCCAACCATAAAGCTCTATAAAGGGTAAGGAACTCTCTCTCTGTCCCCTCCCCATTTTCTAGTGTGTATGGTGTGTTAGTGATGGCCTCTCTCTCTCTCTCTCTCTCTCTCTCTCTCTCTCTCTCTCTCTCTCTCTCTCTTTCTCTCTCTCTCTCTCTTCTTGGACCTGTGAAAGGGGCCAGTCTCTTTCACCATTATGGAATTTTCCCAGGATCTGTAACTTCAATAAATCCTTTCCTCCCATAACTGTGCCTGGTTTGGAGGTTTAACCCAGGGAACTATGGATGATGACAACAGTGGCCAACACATAGGAATTCAGATACAAACAACTCTGGGATCTCTGGTGTGGGAGAAAAGACTGATGTATTTTCTTTCACTACAAACTGGGGTTATTTCCTTCCAGCTGCAAGCAGGGGAAAAAAGAATCAACTCAAGTTCCAAATTGAGCTACAGAGATGTTAGATAAAGATCACAAGGTTCTGATTTGAGAGGGTTTATACCGCCTGCCTTAAATTTGATTGTGTTATTGGTTTAATATGCTGTGTGTTTTCACAGGAAATAGGAACATTGAGATGATGCAAACCAGGATTGCTATTTAGATGGCACACTAAACTTTTAGAACCTGTAGTTATATTCTTCAATAGTTTATAATTCATAAAGAAATAATATTATCTTACATTTTCCAGTTTGCTAAAGCAAATTAACTACATTGTTGACTTTCCATGGTCTCCCTTTGAATGGGAAGAGCAATAAAAATGAAATAATGGTAATAATCACAGTTGCCGGGAGGTTTTCTCCACTGTGTATGGAGAGCACAAGTGTCTATAAATGAAAACCTATATGATCATATCGTCTTCAAACAGGTCACTAATTAGCTTCTATAATTAATATCTTACTATTGTAGGGAGAGCCAGGTAATTATCTGGTATATTCAAGAGGTGAGTCACCCTATTTTAAGTAGCCATCACCGTAGAAATACAATTGCAAAATAACAACTTCTGCAAGTTTAAAGGAGTCATAAAGCTCTCCTGCTGCTCTAAGTATAGCAATTCCAAGCACCTTTTCCTGTAGGTAACAGCAAAGAGATTTGGGAATAAAATCATCATCTTTCTGAACACACTGCCTCTGAAAAGCTCATTCCATTTTTAAAAAGACATCTGTGTATCGTGATGCAAGATTTTAAACTTTTGACTGTTCACTGTACAATCAGAATTTAGCCCTTTTATTTGTGAAGTTGCCTTTTATATATTTCAACTTTCTAACCTACTCAACTGGCATAGTATTTACTCTTCCTAACTGGCTACTTCCAGCTCATAGAAGACCTGTGTGAGCTGTGGGGAAAGATTAGACAGAAATTATAGGAAAAAGAATCAAGTTAGAATTTATGCCCTGCACTTTGTAAATTCATTAAAAAACAGTATGCTTTTTTTGATTTGTTGCCTCCTCTGTTTTCAATCTAATTTCTTGATCTGTGGTCTACATGTTCATACTTATAATCATTGATCTTTATATCTATTTGGGAAATATATATATACACTTAGCTTGCCCCCATCCATCACCATACATACTCAAGGCAATTGAATTTCCTTTTATTTTTGTAAGAATACATATTTTTTCAAATAAAACAATCTTATTCTAGTATGACACCGGGTTAAGTATTTTCACTTTAAAATATTTAGAGTCATATAGGTCTTACATATTTGTATTTTAAGGCTCAGAAATATTCATGAATCAAAGTTGTCAAAATTCAAATCCATTTTGGGAAACCTTCAGGATATCATCAATGTATCACTTTATATTATTTTTATGCATTATAGGTGCTTGTCAGAAATGTAACTAGCAATTTTCTTTACATGTACACATGTGGGCATGTGATGGCTCTATGAAAGAATAAAGAGACAACTGTGTGGACAGTTAGGTTTGATTAACGCTAAGTAGGAATGAGTAAGCACTGGGCTATAGAACAAATGTTTTGAGCCATCTAGTTTTGTCAACAGAGTTGTGCTCAGTTATTTAAATATTGCCTCTGCTTTTAGGTTTGTAACAGCAGAATTTTGTAGCTATGATCAAAACCATAAAGAGCTCCCAAATTTATTCTCAGGTCATTTACGGAAAATATCTGCCTATTCTTAGACTAAACCATAATTGTAGTAGCTGGGTTGGTGTTTTTGTCAAAGCAACATATCCATGCTTTATTAAATTACAGAAAATCACAAATTTAATTAATTTTCTTTCCATTAGGTAAATGACTTCCATGATAAGTAAATCATAGTTGTTCTTAAAATAAAAGGTAGAAATATTTCCTTAATGAGTTTTTTCTTTTCCAATACATGGCTTAAGTTGAACACCAATCTGATAGTGATATGGTGGCAATCCTTATATTTCAGACAATCTTGGAATAGTGTCTCCTTTATACATTATATTCATTCTGTTACACACTGCTCAGCTGTGCCTTTCAAATTCAACATTTCCTTTCTTTTCACAATTTCATCCATTGATATTTTTTCACCTGAAGTATTATTGTGATATTCCATCAGTGACCCCCTTCTCCTCTGTTATTACAGTACTCAGTTGATATCTTTCCATTCCATCTATCATTCTATCATGAATATAACAACAGCTAGAAAACCACTTATATAACACTTAGCATTTGCCAGTTACTATTTTATATACAAATATATATATATATATATATATATATATATATATATATATTGTTTGTATACGTATGTATGTATGCATGCATATATTTAACCTAATGGATATATAAAGAAACCAATATGAAGAGAAAGTAAATGACTTATAGCAGCATTGTTGCTAACATGTGAATATATTTCTCAGAAGACTCTTGTTTTTCTATTCTGCTTTTAAATATTTTTATTTAATTTGTTTATTATTTATCTGCAAGGAGAGAGAGACAGAGAGAGAGACAAAGAGAGAGAATGGCTGCACCAGGTCATAATCCCACTGCAAATGAACTCCAGATGCATGAACTACTTTGTGCATCTGGCTTTATATGGGTACTAGGGAATAAAAAAACCCTATAATTAGGCTTTGCAGGCAAACAAAGCACCTTAACCTCTTAGCCATGTCCCCATGCTTTAAAAATTGTTATCTCATTACTGAGACTTCCTGGATTGACTGATGGAGTTTTTTTGAATGTGTAACTTTAAATTTATATTATCTGGGTTGGGAGAAGAGATTAAAACCATCTAGAGCAGGTGACAAATGGGTTTGAAGAGATTTTCAGACAATATTCATTCAAACATGCCGCAGACAGTTGCCATTGTCCTAAAATCACCAGTGCTATCTTGAAGGCTCAGTAAAAAATAAAATTAAATACTTTCAAATTATATTGATCACAATAACTGATATTGCTTACATAGGCTGTGTGCACAAAAGATACTCAAGAAACATCAAGTGGATAGGAGTGGTGGCTCACATCTGTAATCCCAGCACTCAGGAGGCAAAAGCAGAAGGATCACTTCAAGGCCAGGCTAGTCTATGTAGCAAATTACAGACATGCCAGAGCTACATAGGGAGATCCTGTCTCAAAAAAATATATCATTGGATGATTTGAAGCATACCTTGAGAATTGTTCAATTGTTCCTTAAGGAACTTTCCCCTCTAAATTGTTCACCTTAATGTTTTTTTTTTTCCACCAAATAAAAGTGCTATGGGTTGGCCTTAATTTTAAAACATTTGTGGAAGGTTTGTGAAAGATTTAAGTGCTTTAAAATATGCCATTGGTTGTCTAAGTAGGAGGAGCTTATTTAAAAAATGATAACACAATTTCCTGATAGTATGTTCTTCATAAAGTTATGAGGTAATATATAACAAATAGAATTTATCATCCCTGATCTTCTGAACAATTAAGAAAAGAGGTAGAAAACTTTATCTGGAAGATCTTGTAGTGAAGTTTTTAAAGGACATGCCTTGAGCCACCAAGCAAATGGTGACACTAGGAAGCAGGATTCTGAGAAAGCTCAATAAGGCAAGAATTATAACACTTTCATAGTTTGGAAGTGGAGCAAATCCATTCAACAGCATTAACCCCATTACTTAGAAAGGGAAAAACCGAGGAAAAAACTGCAGGGAAGTGAAGCACTAACTTGCAGAGATGTGAGTTTTGAATGGCTATTATGTTTTAGGTTTTAGGACCCCTGTTCCACCAATGCCCTCTCATGAACACGTGACTCCCAGGTTTAGAAGTGTTGTTGTCCATAATGGCCAGTGGATTGTCTGATGAGAAGGCTTTTCAGAATCTCATGTAGTTTTGAGGCCTATTTCCTACATGGAAGGCTTTGGACTCAGTGTTTGTTTTTGACTACTAGAAATTTGTCTGCTCTTTGCCAACTGAATCTTACCAGCACCTCTGATCTTATCATTTATCTTTCTGAACTGTGCCTGTTCTAATCCATGGTCAATATATTTCTTCAAGTATAGCTGAACTGTAGGTTCTCCTAGCAAGGATGCTTGTATTGGATTCCTTTATAAATTTAGCCAAGAGAAAGCTAGTAAGGTTTGAAAGTGAGGTCACAGAATTCACTCATCTAGAGACTCAAACCTGCTCACAGAACTCACTGACACTGTGGCCAACGAAAGACAGGTGTAGCTCAGAAACTCAGAGTCTTTTCCCAGGAAACAGAGATCAGAAGAGTGTCTGCTTACTATCATTTCTTAGTAAGAAAATCCATAGAAAGTGATTAACATATGGATGGCATATTTTGAGCACTCAATATTATATGGATATTGATAATCTCCTTAATAAAAATCCATAGATTATTAAAGGAAAACCTGTTGTCTGGCTAAATGAATATATTGTACTTAACTAAATGCCTCTCTGTGTTTATGTTTATCCACACATATTTGTGCTGCTTTGCGCTTTGGTCAATGAATCTTCTTTTTACAATGGGTGGCAACTACTAGAGAGACCTGCATAACACATACCACATTTTCCATAGGTGTTTGGTAGAGTGATTTAGGAGTCATTCAAAATATTTGTCTGATTCTTAAAAATTACTCTTGATAATGTTCATATTTTAACAAGGCAGAGAGAAATCTTCTGAAATGTTTTAATGTAGTGTTAACATGGCTTGGATGAAAAAAAAAAGTATGGAAAGAGAAATGGAAAGGTGAGCATTTTTATAAACCTGACTTGACAGATGATATTTAATGAGATAGCTGAACAAAAGTGTGTTACAGAAAAAGGAAAAGCATGAAGGAAAAACAAATTTTAGCAGAAGTCGACATCAAATCTAAAGGCCAGTGAGGCTAGAGTGATCAGAAGGCAAACTCACAGGAAGATGCATTATGTTTTTGCTCCCAATTATTTATAGTTTTATAGCTTGGAAAGACTGGATTTTCTTTTCTAGGTGTGGTAAGAATCTACTGGAGATCAGACTCCACTGACATTAGAGTATCGAAAATACCCTTTGTTAGCTTCATGAAGGAGAGAGGAAGCAAAACATGGGAGACTAGCATGAAGTCTAGACCAGAGGCAACGGTGACTTGATCTAAAAGTTTACTGAAACAGAAGGTGCATATACTTAGAAAATAGAACCAAAAGTTACCTAAATGAGGATATGAATTGCATTTCTCAATCTCTCCTCTCTCCTCTTCCTTCTTTTGTCTTCTCATCTTCATGATTCTTCACTCATTTTAATAAATAATCTTATGTCTTCATTTTCAAGCACAAAGAGAAGAGAGACAGAGAAAATGAGTGCGCTGGGGCTTCCAGCCACTGCAAATGGACAATACTACCCACGTGAATTCAGGAGCATGCATCACTTTGCGCATCTGGATTCACATGAGTATTAAACTTGGGTCCTTAAGGTATGCAGGCAAGAACCTAATCTTCTGACATATTTTTTCCAGCCTTTTTCATTCATTCCTCATTCTCACTGCCCTGCAGTTCTCTAGAACTCTAGCCGAATATGACATCCCTCTAAAACTTTTGTGCACATCTAGTACTTTATAACAAAATTAATGTCATTGGGATAGAGAGACCTTTTCAATGGGTTATTTTAAGGGTTCTAAGTTCTTTTAGTCTGCTATTCTCTTCCTTGTTGCTATAAACAGGAACACCCCCTCCCTTGGGTGCTCCTGTTCCAGTGTGTATATGACTGTATGCTCCCTCCCTCCACATGAGATAATGTGTAAGGTTTTTTTCCCCCACTACAGAAAAGCCTGAACAGCTTTACAGGTGAATTAATGGTTCATTTCATTTGATTTTCTTTAAATGAGCTCCGGTTTATTTCTCCTCAATTTGTCTTTGGCAGATTTATTTTAAAAGTCGTTTATTTCAGTTCCTAAAGTATTTATCCTCTGGGTGTCTTCTTTTTCTCTGTACTATGGAACACTAATTATTCTTCTTCTAATGAACTTCTAAGTGCACCCCATATGGTCACATATGTGTGTGCAGCCCGAAGGTGCACTGGGATGCAATAAATAAATTCTACTCCTGGGATTTCCTTACAAACTTCACTTTGTAGCAGAGAGGAGTTCAAAGATTCTCAGGCTCAAAGTCGCTATAGTGATCATCTGCTTTCCCAAACCTTCCTCCTTTTACAGCTAGAAAGAGAAGCCTAAGAACTACTTAGGTGAATCGTGAAATAGCAGAACATTACGAACCAAGAAACTTGAGTTCTATTCCCCATCTGCCAGTGACATTTTAAAACACATTTTATAGTAGGGTCCCTTGATTTCAAGATGAGAAAATTGGTTCATAGAGAGGAATACAGATATCAATTCCTCGGGGAAGTCTTGTGCAGGCATTTACGTCAGACTTCTTTCTTTTAAAGTAATTATCTCTGTGTGTAAATAAAATAAATCAAGCAATTACTTTAATGGGAGCCTGAATCCCCACTGTCCAATCAAGTAGACTATGGAAGCCTTTGGTCCTCCTAATCTTATAAATAGTAACACTACATAAATATTTGTGAGATGAATCAATTCTACAATATCGTAAAGTACCAGTTACTGCTCAACAGCAGTAGAGCATGAGATCTATCTATAAATGAACTGAATGCCTGAGAATTAAGGCTTTGGCTGAATCTTCCAAGAAGACAGTCATATCTAGCCATGATAATGTCTTTGACATAGGAGAGACTGAAATGAAACTCAGGATGTTGAAGTAATTGTCAACAGCTAATCAACTTGTTGAACTACAAAGTGAATCCATGTCATCTGATTTTACAATCAAGACATTCCACAGCACCAAACAATCATTGTCGTATCTTGTTATGTGGTGTCTAATTTACATTGACTGTTACTCATATCTCAACTCAAGTGGTTTTCTTCACATCCAGAAACCAAAGTATGAGATTTCTAAGTATCTTTTTCAAGATTATACAACTGGAAAATTGTTCACGATTTCTTTGTGTGCCAAGGGTTTATATGCTTAATTATCACCCTTTTAGCCTATCAAGTTTTGTAACATTTATAATATTTTGCCCTGAAAATGTGACAATTCTATCAAAATATTGACTTCTTAATCAGATCAGAAAGGTATTTTCATCTTATACTCATTACTATATGTAAGAACAGAATAGTATCATAGATGAGCAAAAGGCTTTACTACAAATGAGGTCAAGAGATGCATGCTCAATGTTGAATGAAAGGGAACCTCTGAAGCTCTGGCTTTAACACATTTTGTGTGATCCCTAACCGCTGCTCTCAGAGCGGAGGAGATACTTACAGGCAGTTACTTTGCAAGGAACCACACAAACCACAGCCTTAGTTAGCTGTCTGGAAACCCAAAGTGGCTCAAATCTCCATCTCTTATCATATACATTTCAAACTGCCTGGGATGTCTTCAAATTCAAGTTCCAACACTCCATGGATATCTTCTTCCACTTTTTGCTACATACCTTTTTCCAATCCTCAACTGCTAGAGATTTAGAGAGCTCCATGTACTTAGCGTGTCTGCCTTCAACCATTTCATTTCATATCTCTTCTAGCCTCCTCCTGTCTGTACAAGTGCCCAGTGACTCTTTTTCATCTTTGGAGCATGTGAATGGGAAATGGCCCCCAGGCTCAGGTGTTTGAATGCTTGCTTCCCAGAAAATGGCAATGTTCTGGAAGTTTGTAGAACCTCTAGAAAGTAGGACCATCCTGGAGCAATTGGGCTACAAATGGGTGGACATTGAGTTTTCTAGCCTGGGTTCAGCTCCTACCAGAGCTCTTTGTGCTTTCTGATCCACCAAGATGTGAACAAGTTATGCAATAAGCTGGCCCACCACCGTGGGCCAAGTCATTCCAGGTACCGGAGTAGTAATGTCTTCCCAACCATAGTGGACTGGACCTTCTGAACTGTGAGTGAATTGCTCTTCAGTGTTTCTCTCAGGTATGTTTCCCACCCACCAGTGATGAGTAAAGTGATAAATACATAGTATATCTTCAAATATTGGTAGCTAAATGTATACAATACTTGAGACATTTAAAAATATTTTATATATTCATTTTCAAGCAGAGATACAGAGGGAGAGGGAGAGGGGGAGGGAGAGGGAGAGGGAGAGGGAGAGAGAGAGAGAGAGAGAGAGAGAGAGAGAGAGAGAGAGAGAGAGAGAGAGAGAGAGAGAGAGAGAGAGAGAGAGAGAGAAACACCAGGGCCACCACCTTGTTGGTCTGGCTTATATGGGTACTGGGGAATTGAACCCTGGGTCCTTAGGCACTGGAGGCAAGTGCCTCAACCGCTGAGCCATCTCTCCAGCCCTTGAGGCATTTTTATAAACTAAAAAACATACACTTTAAAAAATAGTCTTTTATTTGAAATCCAATGTTAACTGAATATCCTACTGTTTTTGTTTGGGGTTGTTTTGGTTTTCCTAGAAACCCTTTCAATAGAAAGTCTTATCCCCTTACAAATACGTTTGAGATCCCAGAAGTTTGAGCATAATAAAAATTGGACCAGTAGAATTTAAGTATTTAGCCTTCCATTATGTTTCATGAATTATTAAAGAAAGGGTTGAGTTGTTTTATGCCCAATTGTAAGTATTGCCTATTGACTTCCTTTTTAAGTAATCACCTACTCAATATATGAATGGATGGAGCTCAAAACAGATGGAAAATGAGATGCAGATACTGATGATTATTAACTCTAAGGATGTCATAGATTTAATTTTTTAAAAAATATTTTATTTATTCATTTTCAAACAGAGATACAAAGAGAGAGAGAGAAAGAAAGAGAGAGAGAGAGAGCACCAGGGCCACCTTGTGCGGCTGGCTTATGTGGGTCCTGGGGAATTGAACCAGGGGCCTTAGGCACTGGAGGCAAGTGCCTTAACTGCTGAGCCATCTCTCCAGACCTAGATTTAATTTTTGTCCGCACTGATTTCAATGTCTCACCATTTAATAAAATAAATAAATAAACAACTTTAAT
Source organism: Zapus hudsonius (assembly GCA_004024765.1). NCBI lineage: Eukaryota > Metazoa > Chordata > Mammalia > Rodentia > Dipodidae > Zapus > Zapus hudsonius. The sequence continues at coordinate 44,628 of PVHP010000954.1, read as the reverse complement.
CCTACTGCAGACTGATTTTGGAAAAAATTGCCATTGATTTATTTTTCTTAGTCTTGACTTAGATAAATCATGTGTACATTTGTATGCTACAACCTGGTGATTATGTAGATGTAATATTTTAATATGGATAATTACAAATTTGGGTACCCAAAAGTTTACTGGAATATATGAGAAGAAAAACTTCACATGATTAGTGTTAGGCACCTGCTAGAGACAGGATTAACCATTTTCCAGGTCATTTGTTTCCATTTTTAAGGCTGAAGGCACCACATGATAATCTCTGTTTTGTTGATGAATTTGGGAGAGTTTAAGGAATTTGTTCAAGGTCACAGAGACAGGAAGCAGTGAGGCAGAGCTCACATCTAAACCTAACTCCACCTGGTTCCAATGGAATCAACTAATTGATGAGGGGGAGGAGCTCCTTGTGAACCCAAAGTGCCCACGTTGCTTCAAGCCAGAACTGCTATAATAAATTACAAAGATTTTTTTAGAGAAAAAGATATCTTCAGCGATGTTCTCATCTCCCAGAAGCAGCTAAAGTTACCACACTTGCATGTATGTTTTCTGTTCCCTGTTGGCACAACTGTGGGTTTGAAGGAAAAATATTTCTGCTGAAGCTCAGAAGATGAAAAAAAAATGTGTCTCTGAACCGTGCAAGCAACGCGCAGATGATATGCCATTTAGTGTTAGGTGTCTCAATCTCTACACATCTTTTTTTTTGCATATATCAAAGTGGGCAGAAGGGAAGAAAGGAGAAAAAATGAGGAAAAAAATAATGGGGATGATCAAAAAGGGAAAATGAGGAAAAGACTTGTATGGACATGAAATTGTTAGAGATTCCTCAACTCCTCAGCTCTTGTGATCTCTGGACAAATTCAGATGAAATGCAGACAGCATAGTGTTTATGCGTTTATTACAGACAGAAGTGGGGGCACTTTCAAGGGCTAAGAGTGGGCCATGGCCCAAGGACTCTGGTCATAAAGCATGTTTCAAGAGGTGAGATTACAAAATGCTCAAAGAAACCACCATTTCATCTTCCATGTTAGGTAGGCTCTATACTGTTCCTCAAGTCTTCAGCATAGTTTTCCTCGAAGGGGGTTTTCCTGCCCATCTGAATAACTAACCCACATGGATGATCTCTTAGGGAGCAGGGAATGGCATGTCTTTTCTTCTTTAAAGGATGCTTTGGCCAAGTATCAATCACCCCACTCTGAATTTCCACAGTTTTAAAACCTGTTAACATCTCTTTAATCATTTGACTCTTGTTTCCATCCACACTATTATCCAAGCGTTTTCCCTACTTATTAGTTGTAAAAGTGTAGGGGTTTTTACTACTTATTAATTATATAATGAAACTTTTGGTGCCTGAAATGTTTGACTACTTCCCTCCCACCCTTCCCCTCCCTCCCTCTTTTTCTTTCTTTCTTTCTTTCTTTCTTTCTTTCTTTCTTTCTTTCTTTCTTTCTTTCTTTCTTTCTTTCTTTCTTTCTTTCTTCTTTCTTTCCTTCCTTCCTTCCTTCATTCTTTCTTTCCTACATACCTACATTCTTTATTTTCATTTTTAAAAACAGGGTCTTACAATATAGCCCATGATCATCACCCTCTATGACCCATGCTGACCTTGAACTTGATGTCCTCCTGCCTCATTTTCCCTGAGAGATGGAACCACAGGTATGGACCATTCCATCCACTGATGCTTTCTCTGTTACTCCATGTTTTACTTGTGATTCTGTGTCTTTTTTTCTATATATTTCTTCCATCTTTATTTTGGTGTGACATCTTTTAAATATTTCATTGCTTTGGTATATCAGAAAGACATTCATTGACTTGCATTATTTTGAGTAGCGTATATAGGCCTTGGACTTTGTGTTTTATCAGCTTTCCTATCCATGAGCTGAATGGACTGGATAATATGGACAGGTGTTGTGGGAAAGCACAATCCAGAGCACATAGAGACTTTTTTAAAATGGCTGGTTTCTGTTCTCTTGTCAGAAACACACACACACAGGAGACAAGAGAGAGAGAGAGAGAGAGAGAGAGAGAGAGAGAGAGAGAGAGAGAGAGAGAGAGAGAGAGTATATAGACACACCAGGGCCTTCTAGTCACTGCAAATGAACTCCAGACACCCAGACACATGGCCACTTTATTCATCTGGTCTCACATGGATACTGGGCATTCAAATCCTGGTCAGCAGGTTTGCAAGCAAGAGTCTTTATCCTCGGAGTTCTCTCTCCACTCCTGTTATGGATTTTTTCCAATTATTTTAAATATTAAAATACGAACAGCAATAATAGCAGTATAAATATAGCAATAAAATTCCATCTTTAAGAAGACATTTTGTCATATCTTTTTTGAGTATGAAACCCTGCCATTGTCTGCAACTGTTTTCAAGGCAATGTGTGAGTTCATGCAGGTGCATTTTTAAGCATATGATTATTAACTTTCCAAACTTGGAAGTGTCCCTGGTGGTCTCTTCAAGGGCTTTGTCCTCTACCTGACTTTCATTCTCTGCCTACTAACAACATGGGAGTACAGGGCATTTTAAAGTATAATCACTCTGCCAGAAAGGTTTATTCCCTTTTTTTGTTGCCTTGATACACTGGTAGTTTTAAATGCCTAATTTCAACCTGAAAGAAAATTTGTGATATCCTTACTTTCCAATTCTAGAAAGCCAAAAGAGTACCTCTTTCTGAAGTAACCATCAATTCATGGATTTAGAGAAATAGCGAATACTTAAATAGGATAAACTTAGAACAGGTCAGAACTTACAACAGGCTGGAAAAAATCTTGAAAATTCTGTCAATGCGTATATACTTTTTATGTGGCTAACAATATTTTTAGAAATAATTTTATTTCACTTAATATAATTTTCCATATCCATCTATTTTTATACAAATTTTATATTTTTTCTTTACTGCTGAGTGAACCCCCATTGTGTATATGTACCACATTTTTTTTTTCACTGATTGATAGGCATCTCGGCTGATTCCTTGCAATAACCATGCGTTGTACAAGCATCTCTGCAGCCATATATGGAGTCCTTTGGGTACATGCCTGTCAGATCTTAAGAAATCTGTTTCCCTTTCCCCTTCTCCACATCTGTGACAGGCACTCCAATGTACCCAGGTCTGTCATTATGTCATTATGAAATTCCTATTGGTATAAAGATTGACCACTTCTCCTGTTCTCCAGGAGAGAGGTAGAGAATGCTAACTCCTCCCAGCTGTCAACTGTGGGCCTAAAGGAGACTTTACAATCCTCCATCACCAAAAGAATTCAATAGGTTTTCCAGATAACAAGAGCAGGAGACTTGAATCACAGGTACTCAAATCTCCTTCATTTTCCTGCGTGTCCCATGTAACACCTCCTCCTCTCTCCAAAAGATCTCTCCTTCTCTCCACAGTCTTAAAACCACCACCCTTCCCTTAGTGGGGCGGGGGGGTCCCAAAGCCATGTTCTTTTTATTTGTATCCCAATATTCTCTTGCTTGTAGTTAAATAAAATTTTGGTCCCAACAGATCTGTTTTCAATTCTCAAAGTCAAACTTTCAATGCCCATGAGTGTGATAGCTGGATTGTATGGCAGTTCTATTTCTAGCTTTGTAAGATACCTCTCCACTGAATTTCCATAATGGCTGTACTCACTTGTACTCCCATCAGCAGAGAATGAGTTTCTCTCTTTCCAACACCCATGCTAAGATTTGTCACCAGTTTTCTTGATAATAGCCATTCCAACTGGGGTGAAATTTTATCTTAAAGTGATTTTAATTTGCATTTCCCCAGGAGTCGTCAAAATTGTTTAAATATTTATTGGCCATTCTGTTGACTATTTGCTTTAGCTGATAGTTTCCTTTGCAGAAATGTATAAATTTCATATAGTACTATTTGTTAATTCTTAGGTATATTTCCTGTTATTTTCTGCTATTAAAAACCTGTTGACAAAGTTCTTGTCTATGCCTATTTCTTGAACTGTATTCTCTATGTTTTCTTCTAGCAGTTTCAGCATTTTAGGTTCTAAATTGAAAGAAATATGAGTAAAACCTAAAGAGCTAAAAAGGTGACCAGGAGAAGGTAAAAAAAGAGGACAAGGAAGATAGGAGGTGATACAGGCAGTGCAAAACAGCACATGATATGTAAGCAGATGTGTAAGCCCAGGATATGGAAGTACAGGATATAGAAGCACATATGTAATTACAGGATATGGAAGCAGATATGGAAGCCCAGGATATGGAAGCACAGGATATGGAAGCAGATATGTAAGGCCAGGATATGTAAGCTGAAAGAAGGGGAGATATAAACATGAATATGAGGATAGGAAAATGAGAGTTAGAACAGGCTCAACTAAAGCAGTCTTTAAACTGCTACAATTATATCTAAATCTTATATACTAAGTAAAACTGAATATTTTTTTATTTTTTTATTTTTTTAAAATATTTTATTTATTCATTTTCAAGCAGAGAGAGAAAGAGAGAGAGAGAGAGAGAGAGAGAGAGAGAGAGAGAGAGAGAGAGAGAGAGAGAACACCAGGGCCACCACCTTGTGGGTCTGGCATATGTGGGTCCTGGGGAATTGAACCCAGGGCCTTAGGCACTGGAGGCAAGTGCCTTAACTGCTGAGCCATCTCTCCAGCCCCAAAACTGAATATTTTTTTTAAATAACAGCTATTAATTTTGATATAGGATTTCTAAGAATAAATATGCTTGTAAAAATTGATTAAGGGCCAAACACGAGCCTCAGTTTTCCAATTGTCACATGGTGTCAAACAAAATAAGTATGGTTAATACTGAAAGTATTATTTGACACGATGTGATAATTGGATTCAATTTTTCTGACTGGGAAAACTGAGGCTTGTGTTTGGCCCTTAATCATTTTTTTTTAAATGTAAAACTCAAATTTAGATTGAGCTATTCCTGATCTTAACACCATTGTGAAACAATATTTGTGTTCTTAGGCTGAGCTGACTGTAAAACTTAGAAACCAAGAAGAAAATGTCTGGCATTCAAGTGACAGCAAGAGCAAGGTAAACACCCAGTTTTGGTTTTCATGTCAGGAGTAGAATATTTTGGTCAAGTAGGTTTAGAAAAAGTCAAGTGAATTAAATAAAATAAAGCAGGAAATATGAGATCTTGTGGTAAATGTCTGTATTAAATGATGTGATCACATAGTCCTGCCCAGGAATAAAAACTGAGCAGAGGATGGAAAGAGATGAGATGCAAGTAATGGAAGAGGGACTTCACAGACTGAATAGCAATCAACACAAAGACCTCAAACAATAAGTGTGCTGGTTGAGTGTGAAATGTCCTCCATAGACTTCTGGGTTTGAATATCTAATTGCTATTTGCTGGCACTGATCTAGAAGGTTGTGTAACCTTTAGGAGGTGACAGCCTTGATGGAGAATGGTATCACAGGGTGTGTGTGGGAGGGGCTTAGCCTGGAGTTGTTAAGAGCCAGGCCCCACATGAGATGTGCTCTCTTGCTGATGGGAAGCTGACATACTGCCTATCTGCTTTTTTTGTATTTTCCCAGCCATGATGGGCTCATCCCCTCAAATCTGTAAGGTAAAAATATGCTTGTTCCTTCCTTAAACTGCTTCTGGTAAGGCTTTTTTCCCCCACCAACAATGAAAAAGTAGCTAATAAAAAAAGCATGCTTAGAAAAGTTAAGAAAAATTTTTAAAATGATCATATCATGAATTGTGGGGTTAGGCTGGTATCATAAGAAGCAGGAGAGAATAATCAGAGATGGAACACAGTGACATCATCAACTGCAAATCAGATTGGATCTCAGGCACTGACCAGCAACGGAACCTATGCTAATCTAGATCGGACTCCAAAACTAATTTTTTTTTTGCTAAAATTTAATAATAAGCACAATTCTGGCTGATAAAAAAATAAGCAGTAGCATTTCGTCACTGAGATACTAATTAATTCCTAATGTAATTCTGGGCCCATGGAATTTGATGTTACATCGAGATGATATCCATGTTTTGTTCTCAGAAATGACCCTTCATTTTCTTATTATACAAAATGTTCTGCAAAGTTTGAAGGCAAGGGGTTTAGTTGCCCAAGAGCCAGGGAAAAATTCAACTTCCACAGAATGTGCGGAGTGGCTTAAAAACCTTGAGATATCATTGCATAGTCTAAAAGAAAAAGTTTGCTTTGAAAAGCCAGTATGTTAAATCCAGAGGAATATCCCCAAAACCCCAAAATAGAAGATGGCTTGCTCTCCTAGTTGCATCAATGTAACTTGGTGAAATGAATTTTGGATCAAGTTAATGCCTTCCTTTTTCTGTCCTGTCCTGTCGGAGCTATTATTTTAAAAGACAAGAGCCCTGCTGGACCAATATGGATTCATGTCTCTCATCCTTATTTTTTTTTTTCTTTTTCGAGGTAGGGTCTCACTCTAGCCCAGGCTGACCTGGAATTCACTATCTCAGGGTGGCCTTGAATTCATGGTGATCCTTCTACCTCTGCCTCCTGACTGCTGGGATTAAAGGCGTGCGCCACCACTCCCGGCTTCACTTCTCTCATCTTAGAAGACATTAAGCTTTCTCAATGCAGCAAGAGTCTGTTGGTACTTATGTCATATGGTGTTTGAATCACTTTATGAAATGAAGAACATTCTAGAGTCCCCACTGTTTTAAGGCCCAGTGTTTTTCATTGTGTCTTTTAAAAATCCCAAATAATGAAATATAAGAGCCTATGAACGATGCAAAAACTTCTATATACCAGACCAGCAGTGAAACTCACTTCTAATACCTTTATTTATTCAAGTATACTCCCCAAACAGAGTTAGTTGGAATTCTAGTGTACTGTAGATCTTCCTAAGCCTTGATTTCTCTTTTTAAAAATTTCTCTATGTCACATAATGTACACAGCACAATGTCTTATGAATAACATCTAAAGTATATCTAATTGGTTATGTGGATAGATGGATGGATAGATGGGTCAAGAGTCACAAGAAGGAATTACTGAACAGACAGGTTTAATTTAGTAGAGTAGAAGACTTTTACCAGTATTTCGTGATATTTGATACTTCATTTCATCAAAGAAAGCAGAATACTGGGCATGGAAAAGTTTAAGTGATGATAGCAGTGGAGGGATACAGAGGAGGTGTGGAGGTTAACAAAAACTAAAGATGTAGGAAAAGGCTATCTGGAAACCAAATTCTTTGTGGGCTAATAGGACCCCATGGGGTAGGGGACAGAGAGGAGGGAAACAGGTCACCTTCACAAGAGTTGCTTATACAGTGAATATACTTACACACAGTAAGGATACTAATTTTTAAAAAAAGTAATTACAGAAAGAGTTTGAACACAAGAAAACTATGTGAATGGATAATACTGTTACCAGAGGCTGCAGGTTATGACAAGAAGATCCTCGAGCCAGGAGTGTGGTACCTCCCAGTAAGTTGTTGGTCAGGACTGCCTAGAAGGCTTACAAAACAATATAAGCTATTGCAAAGACACTTGGCAACCCATAAGAACTAGAGGGCCAGGTAAAGATACCACCTGCTTTAGTTCAGACATCAAGGTAGATCTGGATGAAAGCACCAAGCCAACTGCTGGGGGGGCGGGGAGTCATCAGCAACCTTACCTAGCAGGGAACCCAGTGAGTGCTACAATCTGTCAGCCAGGCAAGGTGTGCCCACCGGTGCAGTAGTGTCATGATTGCTGTGGGGATGACCAAGATAAGATTTCAGGTCTTTTGTGGGAGACAGTCCATGTCTGTTCATGAAAAACTTAGTCGCAAATCTACGGCTGGGGAGATCAGAGGCCCTAACAGGGAAGTTACTGCTATTGTATTGCATACTTGATATGTTGTTTTTTTCCATCAAATTGCTCTCTAAAATACTTTTTTTGTTCATGCCCATAGATTAGTGCTGTTCTTACTTGTGGGTAGAAAAACTTTTTTCAGATGGTGGTGACTACTGAGGAGATATAAGCCTTACCAAAGTGCTAAGAAGTGACTGATGAGTGCTCAACACAAAAAGAGACATCTATATTGTTCCCTCCAGAGCTCAGAAAACATTGTGGGAGAGAAGTCAGAAAGAATATAGTAGCCAGAGGATGGAGAAGAGAGCCATTGAATGCTGCCTTCTAGGCATAACAAGGCTGTTGCCTTCATAATCTCACAGTGACTGCTGTGACCTGAATGAGAGCCACACAATATTGGGCCCATCACAATTCTGCCTTGAGTGATGGTGGAGTTCATGAGGCCTTCATCTCTCCCTGAGGATTTTTTTTTTGCAGTGGTATGGCCACTTGTATGATCTAAGCATTCTAGAAAATAATCATCCAACCATGCCCATGCAGGCAACTCTAATTAAAGTCACTGGGTCACACCCTCACACAAACGGAAAGGAAAGAAACCATCACAGAAGAAGAGAGACTGCTTGGGAAGAGGGAAGGATTCAGTGTAACGGGATGAAAAGGGGTTCAGAGAAGGTAATGGGAGGGAATTATAATCGCAATACATTATATAAGAGTTAGATATAATAGTAACTATATATAAGAAAATTATATGAATGTCGTTTCTGATTCACTAAGACGTTGAATGGTAATTCCTTCCAAACCTACCATAATATGTACTATCTCTGTATGTTTTTATTACAACCTTATGGTTTTATTTAAAAATAGCAAAAACTCTTGAATAGCAGTAAAGTTATGCCTTCATTTATAACTCAGGAGAGAATGAATACAAGAAAATCTCTTTGTATAATTCTGTTTACTACTGCTAAAGTTTTTGGGTTTTCTGTTTGTTTGTCTTACATTCTACCAATTTTTGGTGAATTGGGCAGCAGACATTTCCTTAGCCAAAGAAACAGAGGTAAAATATTATATTGAATTAATGACAACACAGCATGCTGTAATTTTCGAGCACAGTATCCCCTTTATCATCATTACACGTTCTAAAGGACTTTAAAAAGTACCAATCTTTGCAGATTTTTCTTTACCTGATTTGTTAAAGTTAAAAATTACTCCAATGACCCCAAATCTATGTTTCTTGTTTTACAAAATAGTTTATTGATTAGCCAAGGTCTAAACAAAGCTTCCCACATGATTCATTGATCAAAAAATAAGATCTTAGAGCTTATTAACTCCATTGTCAGAAATGTTCATTTGTTCCTAAGCTTTCCCCCCCCACTTACCTTTCACAACAAGAGAAGCAAAAGAGCTTATCTCATATACGTCTCAGTAGGCATAGATCTTTCACCATGTCATTTTCAAGAGGATGTTATGGTGGAAATTTTTACATTCTGAAACATATTATTTATTGAATGAAATATCCCAAACCAATAAATGTGTAATATATTTTATAACTTTAAATATTAAGAAAGTGTAATTACTCATATGACCTATCTTCATATCCTCCACTGCTAACACAATCTAAATTTTTTATTATTTTATTATTCCCCATTTAAGGAAGTAAAGATCTTTGGTAAAGCGTCCTCTGGATGCTTCTTATGGTGGAGGAGATCATTGCTAGAAATTTTCTAATTGTATCATTAGCATTTGTATAAACTGGAGATTTAACTTGTCTCATATTTATGCACAACTTCCATGTATAGAACCAGAGTGCAACTTGAGGAAATGGTCCCCTATTTACACACATCAGTACCAATTCATATTTATTTATAAGATGTTATCTTTAGCTAGAGTGACTCAAAGTTATCATCTAAATGAAAAGTACTTCTGAGAGTGAATGACTGTGCTATTAATAATTATACTGGAGCAAACAAGTCCAGTACAGTGGGGATTTAGGATCACCCTATATTTAGCAGCATACATGACAGGCCTTACTGCACTGCTCTCTGGTGCATAAGATGTATTTCTCAAGAAAGATTATTCTGAACTTCATTATACCAGGATGTATTTCAGTATAAATTCCTTCTCTCCAGTTCTTCTCATTCTATTCATCTGATTTTCTACTTTTATGATGAAATAACTTGATCCTCTCAGACTCATTGATTCTTTCTGGGAGGTACTTAGAATTTTCATATCACTGGCTCTGAAAATGTTTCCTTTTGTTTCATGTATATGGAATTTATGTCTTCCCAAATATATCACAAGATTGGCAAAAGCAGGAAATTACTTCCTGCATTGTTTTGTCTCCAGGAGGCCAACATTGGAATCAACAGCTATCAGAGTGATTGCATGTTGAGTGTGTCAATTGAACATGGTATATTGTCTCTCTAATCTTCCCCTACATTTCTCATCAGGTTCCAGCCACATTGAAATATTTATGCTGTGCACACTGAATCTGCCACGTTCGTCCATTTGGCCCACCATGTGGTTTCTTGCACCTTTTTGCAGCTTGAGTTCCCTTCTTTGCTGTCAATTCCTGCTGCAGTTATTTCTCTAGATCCCTCTCTCCTCCAAAGAATATAGCTCCTCTCCCCAGCTTCATCCATACAATAGCCACATGCTTTTCTGTGATTTTATTCCCCAAGCTTGTTTGCTCCATTATTCTGCTTTATTAAAATTTGTATCAGGGCATGGTGGCCCTTTAATCACAGCACTCTGGAGGCAGAGGTAGGAGGATCACTGTGAGTTCAAGGCCACAATGAGATTACTTAGTGAATTCCAGGTCAGCCTGGGCTAGAGTGAGACCCTACCTCAAAAAAAAAAAAAAGTTAGTCTTGTTTCTTTTGAAATGCTAAGTAAGCACAAAGGAACGAACTCACCCTTTTAATGAATAAGCACCATATCTCATTCCTCTATGACCGATAGGTATAAGTGTTCTAGTTACAAAATCTATCCTGAACTGATTCATTTACCTCCTTTTTCACCGTCGTGTATGATGCCCACATACGTGTGCATGTGTTTGTGTGTGTGAGCATGGTTACTTGCATGCTGCAACATATCTGCACAGGTCAGAGGATAACTTCAGGTGAAGTTCTCACCTTCTCTCATTGCTCAGCATTGCATATTGGAGACTAACTGGCCCAAGAATGTCCCAGGACTTGCCTGATTCTGTCTCCTATCTCACCACAGGCACATTGGAATTAACAGGCCCACACTACTGAGCGGAGCTTTGAATGGGCACTTGTCCTTCACTCTTGCACAGCAAGTACTTTACACACTTAGCCATTTCTCCAACCACTAAATTTTCCATTGACAGACTGGAAGAGGGTTTAAAAAAAAGCCTGCTCACATGAATAGTGGGCATGAAAAAAAAAAAAAACGGAGTAGGTTAGAGAAAATATCAATATCATTATTACAGGAGGGAAACTCGACTTTTATACTTGACCTCATTCCCTCTGAGATTTCTACCTGCTACAGCATGCTTAATGATTACCAAAGCGCACATAAATTCTGAGAATTTTTCTATTTTGAGAAATCCTTCAACATCTCTTTCCATGGGGAGCTGAATGGCAAAAAGATTTGCTTTGAAATTCTTCCTTAGAGATAAGCCAAAAGTGAGCAAGTCTTGCTATCATATGGAGATTTTTTTAAAAATTAGCTATTAGGTGATAGAATGAAGTAGTGTAAAGGTAACATGTCCCCATCGACTTGGATACTTTGCATATCATCACTTCATATGAAAAAAAAGACAGCGTTGGTTGCTTTAACATTGCCACATGTGGCTCAATAAAAATAACATGTTTTAAGCAAAATATTTGAGTGAGCTTTCACTCCTGTCTTATCAGTATATACTATGTAACTCATCCTGTGAGATCCATTTTCAGAGATGTGACAAAGAATATACAGTTTCTTAGGTCACCATGCTACCATATAATTCCTGAAAGCAGCAAGCCTTCCTTTGTGAGAATCACCTTCTCATCTCTGATAACATGGTAAGCATATAAACGGCTACTTGTACATATTTGCTCAGAAGTGGAAGTATGACCCAATTTCAGACAATCATGGCTCAAGGTATACACCTGACTAAATTCAGAATAGCATGATTCTTTGCCACAGATTGGTCTTATTTGATCTAGAAGTACAAGTCTTTTCCTTGATGGCCACCAAAGCATCTGGATGACATGATGTAATGTGCCCATTTTCTGTAGAAATGCATCAAAAAACAGAGTTGAAATAAAATTAAGTACCAGCAAATAAGCAAGCAACCCTGAAAATCCCAGTTAATTTAACTATATTTGACTGCTAGGTTTCATCTGTCCAGCATGCTAGCAAATCTCTCCTCTTCTCTTTCTCTAATAAAGCAAATTTTAAAAATCCAGTCTTTTGTACACAGTAAAAACAATTTTGCTATTGTTAATTTTGAGACTCTAATTCAACTTTTATATGGAACTTCAAAAAAAATCAACGAAATTTTATCAAAATTCCTTATTACCTGTTCTCTATCATGTATTCTTTTACTTATTCAGACTTCTGTAATTATATATTTCATAGCAAAGGACATGTATTTTTACATGAGAGCTTCTGTTATATTACATGTTTTTTTAAATGCAAGTGTCCACCTCCAGAATTCAGCTATTTTATGTTAAAAATTCAGTTGGTATAGCCAGGTATACTGGAAATGTTCTGTTATCTCAGCTACTGAGGAGGCTGAGGCAGGAGGATCACAAGTTCATGGCGAGCCTGTGCTACAAACTAAGTTTACCAAAGCAACATGGTGAGATGTTAACCATGAAAAGAAAGGGAAAAGAGTGCTGATGGGGAAGGGGGAGGGTATGAGAGTTGACATGTCAAATTACATGATAAACATGAAATAAATTATCTTTGTGATCCCAACCCTACATAAGACAAATATTTGTCAATAAAATATTTCATGAAATAAATGGGTTCATGGATTACTTGTGAGTCATTGCACACTGATCCCATGTTTATCCATGGAGCTGGATGGGCAGAGTCTTAGATCATTGTGAGCACTACGGGCATGGGCACCTGCGAGACAGTTGCCATGAACAGCTACTTTATTAGACTGGGAGGGTGCTTTTATACAGAAGAAAGAAGGAGATGGAGGGGGATAAACCGCAAGGGGATTGGCAGGGGCAGGTTGGCCTGTGGATGTCTCATGAAAGCATTGGCAGGGTTCAGCTGCATAGGTAAACTGGAAGGACTTTCTCATTGCCTGGGCCTTGTTATTACCTTATAGCTTAATTATGTGAACTCCAGTAAACTCAGGCCTTGAATTATCTGAATTTATCAGGGTTTGCTGGGGCCAACCAAGTGGCTGGAAGTTGGGGAGGGAAGGAGACAGCCAAACTTCTGCCTGTCTCAGGATGAGATTATCAGGTTTCCAGGCTAGTCTCAACTTCTCTTTACCCATATGTCCTCCATGCCTCTCAGCAGGGTTCCACAAAGTATCGAGTATGGCTCAGTGGTAGTGTGTGTAAAGGCTTTGTCTCATAACCAGTACTATAAAAGAGGGTGGTGGGAGGATATATTTATCATGGTATCTAGTGATTGTTAACACTCCAGGACCCGAAACCACTTGGGAAGGATTGTCTTGATTAGGTTACCTGTTGGGCAACCCTGGGGGCGAGGGGATTAACTGGTCTAAGTTAATAAAGGTAGGCAGAATGATCTTAAGTGTGAATGGAGTGCACTTCCATGGATTGCTATCCTGAACTGAGCACCAGCATTCATCATTCTCTATTTCTGCCCTGTTTATGTGCTCATGTGATGCTGTCTTCCTGTGCCCACATGCTATCCCTGCCATGATAGACTCTACCCTTAGAAACTAACAGATTCTAGTTTTGTATTTAAAGTAATAATCTTGGAAATATACTGGTTTTCTCCTCCTTAGTCATGAGGCTGCCCCTCTAGATGACACCCCTGATATTTGATAAAAACAGTAACAGGAAAATAAATACACCTTAAAAATAATAGACCTACCATTGGAAAGCAAAACTTTTTGGCTGCACCATAGAGAACTTTCTGTTTATTACAATATTTTCCTTTTGAAATGTCAGTTATTCTTGCTTTGCATAGACATGCTTTCCCATGAATATTCTTACCTTTCTTTGAATAGACATGATGGCCATGAATAAATACTCTTAACTTTCTTTGCTCCTTTTGGGTGCTTAATAATAATCTCTTAATTAAATCATATTCAGTAATAATTTGCATTTGAGAAAAAAAGGATTGGAAAGAGCATTTATAAAATTATAATATACTTAACATTAAGATATTGATTTATTTAATTCCACTTAGCTTTTGCCATACAAAGCAATAGTTGATTTTACTTTTTTTTTCTGTAAACATTAGTATAAGAATAGCAAGGAAGATTGCATAGCAGGAAACTAACAGAGGACTGGAATTCAGGTGGAGCAGCATAAATGATAATGTAAAATTTTATAAACTTTCATCATCAATCTGGATTTCAAGGAGTGATGCTCAGTATGCATTTATGTAAAAATTATACTTTTCTGTGTATATGCTATAGTTGTGTGCATATACACATATGTGTGGGGAGTACATAAAATATATTTTTTCCAATCATATATGTACATACACACACACATATATATATGTATATATATATGTGTGTGTGTGTGTACTGTTTTTAGTATGTGTGCTCCTGTGTACAAGTCCAAGGCCAGAGGGGAAACATAGGGTGTCCTCTTATTTCCCTCCCATGTTGTTTTCTCAAGATGGATTACAACATTGACTGGCTGACCAGTGAGTGCCTAGCAATTATATTTTTCTACCCCATAAGGACTGGAGTTGCAGGCCTGCATGACTATTTCAGTTTCTTTGTGTGGGTGTTGGGGATCAAATTTGGGCCTCCCAAGGCTCTCTGACCTATTGAACCAAATCTCCAGGCTCTTCCACTTATTTGTTTGAGAAAGGTCTCTCCCCATGTCTGGAGCTCACTATTTAGGCTAGACAATCTAGCCAGCATTCCCTGGTGATCCTCTGGTCTATATCTCCCTAATGTTGAGAGGTGAAAGCTGTCACACTAAGCTGTTTTATATAAGTTGGTAGGCATCAGAACTCAGGACCTTTTGCTTACATGGGAAGCACTTTTCCTACTGTATTATTTTCTTTCTTGTAACTGTCATCAAATACCTCACCATAAGAAATTTAAAGACCTCTATGACACTAGTGAGCCATCTCCCTAACACCTGAAAAATAAATTTAAGTTGAAAATTATGCAGGGAAAACGTAGAGTAAATTTTTCTCAAACTTATTTCATTAGTAGAATAAGTAGAGAATGATATAAAAAAGACATGGTACAGAGTGTTTATCTCAGCATTGACTAGAGCAGAGATGGTTTTACCTAAAGCACATTAGATAATAATCACCTGTTTTGAATCCAAGCTAAATTTTAAGCAAAAACCTCAGTAGATTCACATACTTTTTCCCTAATGAAATTACATTTATTTGAATGTATTGCTTCTTTTTTTTTTTCTTTGTCAGAAGTTCGACTGTGTGACTATTTTAAACATTCAGGAAACTAGAATAAAACCAATAATTTAATTTGCATACCAAAGATCCTTTACTATATATGAGAACTGAAACATTTCCCCTTGTTTTAAATCTCCATATTACTTAGTCCAGGCCATGATGGTAGTTGAGCATTGAAAGATCTAGTTAGCATAAGTGCTATGATGTTGGCACCAAAATGGATGCTAAATACTCTGTTAGCTCTCCATCTGAGACAAGCGTCATCGTCTGTGACTTAGCCTTCCTAAGCTGTCTATTTTCTGATTATCCATTCTCACTTCTCACCACTCATTTACAGCTTCACACTATATAGTCTAAACATATTGAACCCATTTCAGTTCCCTAAATATGTCTCCATTTGTGTGCATGCGTGCATATGCTTCGTCTGTCTAGCATATTTTTCTTACCCCTCCAGATCTGTGACATATCAGTTTTTCAAGATGAGCTAGTTTCAATTAGGTGAACAAGAGCTTGACTTATGAGATCTTAGATCAAGTATACAAAATTTAGTCTTTCCTCTGTTTGATCTTGGAGGATGCACAAATTCTTCTAGTTGGACTCTCTCCCCCTCATCTCTCATTTCTCTCTGTCTCTTAACTATGGTACAAAAGTGATTCACATTCAGTAGAAAATATTCCTCAGATTTTCTTGTGACCTTTTCATGGACTAGCATACCCTCTTATGATGCTGGGCAGTGGTACCAAGCATTGGACCTATGGTAGCCAGGCCCAACAAAGGGGAATGATATTTACAAGGCTATCTTGGCCGGTAGATTAGGTTTATTAAACATATTTTTGACCTCTTATATTTCTAATTTATGAGTTCATGGGGATGTGACCTCCTCATATGTTGAAGTGAAATCTGTAAGCCAAATTCTTTTTGCTCTATGATACTTAGACAGGAAATAATGAAAGGTTCATTTCACTGAGAAACATGTTCCTTTTTTTGTAGTGATATCTTCAAATGAAAAAGTGTGAGAATTACCCCACTCTCCTGGAGTCACCATCATTACCTCAAACATGATCATGTGATAGACTAAGGATAGCACCACATTGAGTACATTATGACTTTATAAAATACCATACTCATGTCTCCCAGTCCTTCCACTGCACAAGGCGATATTTCTGAATGTCTGGAATAAGGCTACATTAGAATTCCAATTTACAGTCATGTTTGCAACAGTTCTCAATTGCTTCATAGCTACTAATTATTATCTCCTCCCTTTTTTCCTTTTCTTCCTCCCTACTTTCTGCAAGCTCATATTCAAGCAGTGCTCATTGCACACTACCCATGTTGTTATGTATTCACTCTTTTCTCCTCTCCCAAATCTTCTTGAGCATCTTTTGTATATCATCCCCTGAGGTGCCTGTAAGACATGCACTGTTTATTGTTTAGTCTAAAGGCAGCACTGCTAAGGAACAGGAATTCAGGCTGTCTGTTTTTAATCCACATGAGTCATTGTTAGTGTAACATACTGGGGAATCACTGGCCTCCTCCTCCTCCTCCTCATATCCACATCTCTGACAGGTGAAGAACATTAGCCCAGCACTCTGGAATCGAGATTTTCTTGTCATCTGATCAGTTTATAGAACAGGCTAGTTTGAACTTTTGTTAATAGCAATGCTAGTAGTAAAGGAGGTAACAGTAGAAGTGTACACAAGTGAACATTTAGTTAAGTTCTAGAACAAGCAAAAACCGAAGTCACTTGAGAAAAAGTCAGGAAATAAGATTCAATAAATTGATCATGGAAAGGTTCTTGAGCAGATGATAGTAAACAGAAGAGTAACTATGGCCAAAGAAGAGCAGGAACAAAGGATTTCCAAGGAGAGGCTTTCATAAAGGAGGAGAACATCCGGGAAATTACAGAAACTGAGAGGGCAGTGTTACAGCATGAGCTACTATGGGAATCCAGTGTCTTTTACAAAAGGGTCATCAGCTCAGGCTCAATGGTTGCTGTGGCACCTGCATCACACAAGGTCATTGTTTGTCCCTGAGAACTACAGATGTTCCCTGCACTGGTGGCTGTGTTCTGGCTATATAAGCCAAATCACGTGTTGCCAAAATCCATCCACATAAAGATCACCAAAACTAACCCTTTCATGAAAACTGTCTCCTTTAACCCAAGGATTTCAACACAGTGTCCAAAGCCCATGGCATTTAAATTCCCTATATTTGAAAACTTGATATCCTCAAAGAGCTACTGAATAAGTTCTTTGAAACTCATTTTTTAATCATAAGTTGTTGGATGGACGAGGTAGACTAAAGAATCACATTGCAATGTATATTTCCACTCTGCAGCTCACTTGCTCAAGGAAATAAATATTTTTGAATAAAATGTTAAGCATAAAGTTAGTGGCTAACATTGGGCCCATTTTTTTTTTTAGCTCATAGGTCTCTCTTAAGAAGTCTGGGTGCAGAGTGCCTAGAGTTTCCGCTCAGAGTTCCTTAGGCTGATATCAGGGTCTCATTTTGGTTCTCATCTTGAGCAATATTTCTCTCAACCTTATATGATGATGGTGTTAGACTAGAAAACTGTTCCTTGTCTCCTAGTCAGGTCTTCCTTAAGCTCCAATACACGATTCACATCCTTTCTAAGACTACTTCTACATTAGGCTGCAGAGATTGCTCAGCAGTTAGGGCTCTTTCCTGCAAAGCCCAAGAACCCAGGTTTGTTTCCTAAGTACCCACATAAAGCCAGATGCACAAGGTGGTCCTAAAGTCTGGAGTTTGCAGTGGCCAGAGACACTGTTGAACCAGTTCTCTATCTGTCTCTTTCTGAATAAGTAAGTTTTTTTTTTTTTTAAAGAAGTCTACTCCATCTTCAAATACAGGATGGAGTAATAATCTTGCTGAATTCTTTTTACTCTTCAAATTCTTTTGGATATCTAGATTCTTTTCAAGGGTTAACTTCATTAGGTCCTACCTACCTAGATAATATCCTTACATTAAATTCAAGTGCCTGTCATATCAGAACCTAATCACTTCAGGATGTATTCCATCATCTCCACAGTAGCCACCCTCACTGGTGGGCAGTGGCAGAGATCTTTGGAATTATTTTTGATGCCTACCTACCATATCTTTATAAAGACTTCAAGCCACAGATTCCTCCTGTGTAAATCAAGAAGGTCAATGCTGATTTGTGGTTGCGATTGCTGTGATAAATGTACTTGATTATGTCACAGGTGTGCTGTGGTCATCAATAGACCAATGCTATTAAAAGTTGTCAAAGCTATTGCACTAGGATGATTGCCACCACCAGCACCTCCTCTACTACATTCCATAGGTCCTGTCTTGTGTGGTTTGTGGCAGCTGGTATAGATTCTCTATATATAGCTTTCCTACTATTTTTGAACAAGGAGATAATCATGGGTCTATAAAACCAAGGGCCCTCTTGGAAATTTTCTTCCTCAATCCTTGTAGGTAAGGAAGATTCTTGAAACAGTCCAGTGGGATTTCTACATGTATCCTTTGTCAACAAAATATAAAAGTGTATGTTTTTCATGAGATGACTTCATGGGTATCTGATAGTTACATTAAACTCTGTTTATTTTGTGGCCTTACTAAGATCTTTAGCTTTAGGGAACCTCCATTTTCTGACCCATAATAGAGGAATCATACGAATTTTACTACCATACAAAGCTAATTGTTAAAATTAAGTTCCCATGTAGTAACTTCCAGATAAATTAAGGGGCTGTTATTGGCACAAAGATACCTCAAGCTATTATAGACCTTGTTGGAAGTTTAAAATTGTTAAAAGTTCCTAATTCGGTACTTTTCAAATGTTAAATACATCACATTTTAAAATTAGAATAAAAGATGATTTGACTTTATTGCTCAATAGTAACTGCAATTTTGGTTCAATCCCAGGGCCTCATACATGCTAGTCAAGAGCTGTGCCAGTTAGCTGCGTTCCCAGCCCAAGTTTTTTCTAGATGCCCAAAGGATGATACTGTGAATTCTTTCCTTTTAAATCAATGCACAGTATTTTGTGGTGTTTCAGTTTTGCTTTCATTCATTCAAATTTATTCTAGAGAGAATAAATTCCCGGTGAGATCTCAAATCCTTTCCATTGCAAGTCTTGGTAGATGCTGGCTGGGTGGACTTTGATGGATGTGGGGTGTTGAAGCATCCCAGCCAGTTTTCCTTCTGCTGAGTATTCATGCTGGTTGGGGAAGGAAGACTATGGAGCGGATCTCTTTGATTCCTGACATCTGCTGTGTTTCTTCACCTAAGCCACTGTATCCTAGAAGCGGTGCCCTAACAGAGAAATAGCAAAGGCATACAGTTGCAACCAACAGCATCAGGAAATGATTTTCACAAAATGGGAAGCTGAAATATGGGGAGAATCTATCTGCCGTCTTAACACCCTAAAGAGCTCAAAATGGATTTGGTGACATTTGATGTTTTACTCACTGGTGTAGATCTCCAAGGTTGAGCTATTTTTATCATGTTTAAAGATAATGCTGCTTTTTTTTTCTTTCACTCTTCATTTTGAATGACACCTGTCATTTTCCAGAGTTTCATGTGCATTCCATATAAATCTATGCCTATTTAAAAAGTGACTTTTCTTGTTTGTTACTAATGTTTTGATTGTACACTTTAGTATTTTTAAATGTTGTATTTTTGGCTAAATGAGAAATACAGTTTATTAATGCTTTGAATACACACCGAACACCCGGTTTTTGCCAAACCCAAAATAAGGCATCGAGAATCCAGTTTACAGCATAAAGTTGTGTTAGAAGGACAGAGCCAGGAAGCAGTGTCCAGGGATTCCCCTGGCTGGCTGAGGAAATACAGGATGTTCTCTTCAGCTCTTCTTGCCTCATTTTGTTTCTCTGTATAATGTGGATAACAGTAGTACCTATCATACAAAATATAACGAGGAGAAAACTGTTCATAGTTCTGAAATGCTCAAAAACACTACCAAGCATATTTCTATATAAATTTTAAAAGTCTTGATAAGATTGGCACATTTAACTTCTTGTAACACTTTGTAGAAGAGAAAAGAATCACTACTATCTTAGTGGTGTATGTTATCAAAATTAAACTTTCAAGATGTAAGCAGTTGGCTCAGTGCTTAGCAGTGCTTACCATTTAAACATGAGGGCCTGAGAGGGCCTGAGATTGTTCCAGTTTGATTCCTTGAGAATGCACATACCCAGCAGGCTGTGGCTTTAAGAATTCCTTCAGAATGCACATACCCAGCTTTAAGCACTGTGGAGCAGTGTGGAGGGGGATAAGACTAGATCATGGGGCTTGCTGGTGGACACAAGGCACTCTGCATTGAGGGAGAAACATTGCATCAAAGAAATAATTAAAAGAACAGTAGAGAAACCCCCCTAAGTCCTCCTCTGCAGCATAATTATCACAATGAAACACATTATATATTCTTTGTATACATATATACCTAAACATGTTAAACATTGATGGAAACAATGTATGATATCTAGTGCTGTTGCGACTATGGGGTATGAGAGCAATAAGGAAATATTCAAGAAGAAAGCATGCTTTATTTGCATCTTGAATAGAGTTGATGATAATGAAGAAAGGATGTGAGAGAACTCCAGGCATCAAGTCTCTACTAATCAGTGCTGCAGTGAAGCCTGAGCTTTGAGACTCGGTAAGGGGAGTGATGGGGGATGAGGCATGTCTGGTGATGTCTTGTTTTCTTCCTTAAAGAGCATCAAAGAGTCACTAATTATTTTCATCAGAAGTAATCAACCAGAGCAAGATCTAGCCCACTGAATGGGAAGGGTTATCTCAGTAGGTATGAGGCTGGAGCAGTGGCACCGTTCAGCATCCTGTAGCCACAAAGTTTCCTTGAGTCAGCAGTGATGGAGTAAAGCTGAGAAAATAGACACAGTATCTCACAGGGTTGCAGGCACCCAGCAGGAAGAAGATTCAGCCACCAAATCTAATACTCACATGCCACTATGGGGATGGTTCAACCGTTCAGACTGCAAGGCAGAGAAAAAAATAGCCTTAATGTTTGGCAGTATTCATACGAAATATTGCTTTGGTCTCATGAATGGATCAAATGCACTCACCTTTATATTTAGAGAATTAGAGAAGAGCAGACGTATAAAACTCCCCACCACCACCCGCAGCACCCCATGGGTCAGAAAGAAAAACGAACAGGTTACAGACACTTTGTTATTTTTGGTGCGGAGCAGAAGAACATTGGTTTTGAAATCAGATATGCCTGAATTTTTATAAAATTTCCAAATGATCAGCCTGGGAAAACCATGTTTTGTTGTCTTTGTTTTCTCTACCATGAAAGAAGACTAAAAGATGCCTGCTCTATTTCACTGCCCTGAAAGGGAAAATGCTGCTCTTTCATTTATTTAATTTTTTAGTTCCTACTGCCTGAGAGAACCTCAAGTAAGCTCTAAGGCCAGGGGCGGCTCCATTTATCCACCTTTGAGTGGGTTGAGATTGAGAAGACATGCGTTAAATAACAGAAAATTGAGCAAAAACTCAAAAGTCAGGTCGATGGAAATTAAAAATAAAATGTGGATTCTGGAAAAGAGAAGAAAAGTTAAGCATCAAGGCCAAGTTAGATCCCAGATTTCAGATGATATTCGATCTGGTTCTCAGCAACAGCTGGAGACATGGGGTGGAATCCCCCACTTGATGGCAGACCTACTGCTTACAGGACCAGAGCTCTGTCCACCACCCCAGGAAATGCAAGGATGAAGGTCAAAGTGGTAGTAGGATGACATGTTCTGCACCAGGCTCTTTAGGAGGAAAGTTGAGGTAAGCGATTCTAATCCCATATGTTATACTTTTATCCGGCTTGGCAAAAATGGGGAATCACATTCGCTCTTCTGATTTTCTCCCTAGTAGCCATGTATTTTGTAGTTTTCCATTAGGTAGCTATCATATTAATGAAGAATTATTATGGCAAAGAAATCTTTTGAGGCAGTTTAAACTGGTAAATCAGTTAAAGGGGAGGAAAGGATGTTTTCAATCTGTAATCAGGGACTCCTAAGCATTAGGACACATATCATGTTGCTCCCAACGTCTCTGTTGAGCTGCAATCATAATGCATTTCTCTTTGGAGTGTCTGGGGGCAGAGGAGAAATGAACAGTACTCAGCAGAAAGTAACTATGTTGAATTTTCAGTGAAGCAGATATTTACAGGAATGTTAAACTTGGAAATGAACAAAAGGTGAATCTCCAGAGACTCATCACTATGTAAGATTCAAAGGTAAGTTATGAATATATTTTTGCAGAAAAATGCTATTCAATTAACAATGGGAAAATGTGGTCACAGAGTTTTCCTATGACGAATTAGAAAACAAATTTACCTAGGTATCCTTAAAACAGAGCAGAGAAAGACAAGTGGATTTTAAAAACATTTGGAATCAACTATTATTTATGAAATGACACGTTTTTGGTTTCCATCAAAATGTATATCATTTCTTTCTACTCACTAGAGATCTTAGTCAGAATTAGAAAAATAAAATGTGACTTAATGAAGGCACATACTGATATGTGTTTGATAGTTTTTATTGAACCCTGAAAGCTGGTTAAACTAAAAGTCACAATTTAGTAAATTAAGCTCTGTGCAAAACCTAGTGATGCTGGGGTTATATCAAACAAATTAAACAAGCACACACACAATTATATATTTGGGAATAATCTGAGAAAATAGAGTGATTTATTTACCTTTTTTTGAGGATTTTGAGTTTTACACCAGGATTGATGATATCATGGCTCTGTTATTAATCTGTAGCTCTGGGGGAAAAGTCACCCCAAAATTTAAAGCATAAAACATACATTTTTCTTTAAATTTCATAGACAGTGTCACTCAGGGTCTCAAGAACAGATTGGTTGAATGACCAGGTTGAGGCACTCTCAGGAGATGGAAGTTGTGACAGGAGCAGGGCTGGAGTCATCAGAAGCCTCAATGGTGACAGAAGCATCCTCTTCTAAGACCTATTCAGGCAGCGTTTGGCAGGGACATAGGGTCTTGCCATACAGAAATCCCCACATGAGCATGATAGAACATGAGGTGTGTAATTAAATTGAAATTTTCAAGAAACAACAAATACAATGCAATTGTAATTGTATCAGCAATGCTACAGGGAATATACTAAGCATCAAATCCATGCACCACTTTCCTGAAACCCAGACTGAAGTACATGCTGTATTTTCATTTGATAAATATGGCAGGTTTGCTTCTCATACCCAAGTGACCCAAAACAAAGAAAAAGCGAGAAGTCATATGCCATAATTGCTACCACAATCATTAATCACAGATAAATCACAAAGCCCAAGATACACTTGAGGAGTGAAAAATTAGTCTCTCTCCTTGTGACGAGGCCTGTCCAATTGTAATATTCGAGATGCACACGGGTATACACACTGAGTACATTTATAGGTTCCAAATGAATCTTTTTGTGTTCAACTTTTTGTGTTAACTGTGTATATTCATAAACTTACCCAAATTTGAAATCACTGTATGGACTTGTGTTGATTACACAAATGAGCCTTGAATATCTTCACTTATCACGTGGAGATTCAAGTAACTGCAGGGTAAAAATGTTCACAGAAAAATTGTGCCCATGCTGAATTTGCACCAAGTTTTCCTTGGCATGATAGGCCAAACCATACAGCCTAGCAACTGGTAACATGACATTCATGCTGAATTAGGTATCATAAGAAATCTACAGGTGATTTGAATTACATCAGAGGATATAAGTCATCTGTAAATACCATTTTTTAAAAATATTTTATTTATTCATTTTCAAGCAGTGATACAGAGAGAGAGAGAGAGAGAGAGAGAGAGTACACTAGGGCCACCACCTTGTAGGTCTGGCTTATGTGGGTAATGGGGAATTGAACCCAGGGCCTTAGGTACTGAAGGCAAGTGCCTTAACCGCTGAGCCATCTCTCCAGCTCAATACTATACCATTTTGTATAACAGTCTCCTTGCTGATTTGAAGCTTATAGCAACTGGGGTCGTGTGAAAATGGATGCAAACATTTCTTACTTTGCGAAGTCATTTTGTTCCTCCATGTCCTGAAACATCTCATTTTTTAAAAGTAAGTGGAAAGTTTGTATGAATGAAATTTGTGTTGTTACCACTGTTTCCCTCCTCCCTGCCCCAATCCACTAAGGGTCATCCTCAGTGGGATTGCTGGTATGCACTATGGGGTTGAGGGCTATGAATTGTGGGAGCAGCAGTCAATCACTGTGTGTGGGGTGATGCCTCTGGATATTCCTACCCACCTTGGCTCTTACAATATTTCCACCCCTACTTCTGCAAAATTCCCTGGGCTGTGGTAGATGTGTTTTAAGTCTATTGTAGTGTTGAGCTCTTAGCAGCTTCTGAATTTCTGCTTTGGTATCTTATGAGTATCTTTAGTGTCTGTCTCCATCACCCTGGCACAGACTGTCAGGCTAGCTGGGGAGGCAGAATTCTTGCTCATCTCCTCAGTGCCTCTGTAGTTTCACTGATGTTCAAGGGGTAGTTCATCTCCTGCCAGGGAGTCAGCTACTATTGCTGGTGTTGTTGGTAGAATTAGATTGTCCTCGGTCCTCACTGCCTTCTGAAAAATGAAAACAGATTCTCCAACAGAGAGTGAGATCTGCAAATGTTAAATAGGATAATCATTTTTAGTTTGGAGAGATTTTTAATACCTGAACTTTTTTAGTTTTTCCCATATTGTCCTTTTCTTATTTGACAATAATTTCCCATTCTGACTCTGTATATATACATATCTATATGTTTTGTATGCATATATAAAATTTATATCAACTTTAAAGTATGTATATCATCAACCTGCAATTCTAGGTATTACGTTTTCTTTGAAATAGCTGTGTTTTTCAAATTTCCAATTATTCTATTTTATGTGTTTATTTTCCTCAGAGAGATAACAAACTGGAGGTAACATAACTCATATATCACCCCTCATGGTACCTTGGTAAGAGCCCTTAGCCTTCAGCTATAAATAGGCAGGTACTCTGTGTCCTTCAATATTTTCCTTTTACTCTCCTCCAACATCAATGCCTATCTTCTACCTCAGGCAAAAGCCACTACCCCTCCCACACACAGTGCTTCAAAATAGCTCCATCCATTATCCAGGGAATTTTATCAGACTTTTATCTTTCTTGGTGTTTTTCCTTTATAGAACCTTTATGTTTGATACGGGGAAATGTAGCAGTTTTACCAGTTCAGTAAATTAGTGTAAAATGTGCTAGCGATGATTTTTCCTTCTTTCTAGATAACAATATATATGTATAAGTACAACACATAAACACGTCTAAACAACTTTACCATTGCCTTTTATTTAGGATGAGTAATATGCAATACAACAAAGAAGTTAGCTCTCGTAGATTCTTTTCTTAGGGCATGACATTTAAGAAACCACATAAAGCGAAGGAGTAAATCACTTCAAGATTTGTGAGGAAAGCATTCTAAATGAAGTTGTCTTTTTTTCAAAGCCCTAAGGTGGAACAATCTTGATGCGGTGGAAGTAAAACAAGATGTGCATTGTATTTCTAGAACTTGTCCAGTGGGTGTACTGGTAGACTGAAAGGAAGGCAGATGGATATCATCCAGATTGTGCAAGGCATGGGGTAGGAAATGGTCTGTAAATCGCCAGAAAGTAAATCTATTTGGCTCTGAAAGTCTACTTTAATTACAAAATTCTGTTTCAATAGCATGTACGTAATGACAGATAGTATTTAGAAACATGAATAACCTATGTACCCATAAAACTCCTTGACACAGCAACGGAACATGAGAGAAAAGTAACATTTATGTATTGGACTACAACAAAATTAGAATCATCTGCACATCAAAGGACTAAACATATAGAATGTAAAGCTAGCCTATGAATTAGGAAAATATTTGCATATTACACATCTGAAAAGTGTATAAAAACTAATAATAACCATTATCTAGGAAGCTCTTGATTCATAGAACCCACCCCAAAATTTACATGGAAGTGGCAAAAATGTTCCTGACAACTAAATGTATGTTGTGCTGAAAGAACAAAATAGGATACATTATATTAGCTAAACTGAGAATATACAACAAGGTAATAATAAACCAAAGAGCAGAGCAATCAAAATCAAAGTATAACTCAACAACAAGTCAAGAAAACCCAGAAGTAAGCTGACACATTTACTGTCAACTGGTTTGGGATAAAGAGGTCAGTAAGCATATGAAATAATGCATTTCAAACAGCAGGAAAATCACAAGGGACTATGAAAGAAGAAAGGGGACAGCTCAGTTTAAAAAAAAAGTGTTGGCAGTATAAGAATGAGGACCTCAATTTGGATCCCTAGCATCATGGAAAAGCCGAGTGCATCACTTGCTCACAATCCAGACTCTGAGTAGGAAGAGAGAGCTGTCTCCCTGCAGCTTGATTATTAGTTTGTCTGATTGAATGGGTGACTTCTAGATTCTGTGAGAAAATGTGTTAAAAAAAAAAAAGCAAAGTGAGAGGGTGTCTTGCCTTCAACTGCACACATATATGCACACAAATGCACATATACTTGTAAACACACTCTCACACATACACAAGCAAAAATATGGCAGGAAAGAAACAGAGGACATGTGTTTTGATGAGGATTTGGAGAAACTGAAATATTTGAGTGAGAAATCCCAAAGGATGGAACTAAAAATTATTCCGTTGGTTCTTTGTTTAGAAAAGTGAAGAGAACTTTACCAAATTGTATAGCAATTCAAACTCTGAGTATACATTCAAAAGAATTAAAGGCATGGTCTTAAAGAGATGTTCATATTTATGTTCATTGCAACATTATTTATTATAACTAAATGGAGAAGACAACCTGAGTATCTACACATGAATGTGCTTTATAGTAAAATAAGTAAAATAGTTCAGCTAAAATCAAAATTACTATGCGCTTTGGTTTTTAAATTTTATTTATTTATTATTTATTTGTGTGTGTGTGTGTGTGTGTGTGTGTGTGTGTGTGTGTGTGTGTAAGTGCAGATATTCACATTCCACTGCACATGCAGAAGTTGGGAGACAACTTCTGGGGTCACTGATTCCCTTTCTACCTCATTTGAAGAGGGTTTCTCAGTCTTTGTTGTTGCTCTGTTGCTATTCTTTTCTGTTCTCTCCATCATACTTGGAAAACTCTCTTGTCTTTCCTCCTGTCTGGCAGTCAGAATCAGCATGTTGGAATTACCAAAGCCTGACATAGCTTTCAGCTTTTTATGTGTGGTCTAAAGATTGAACTCACATACTTTGGTTTGACTATTGAGTGGATTATGAATTGAGCTATCTCCTTAAGCCCCAGTCCTTGAATTCAATGTAACACTCTCATAATATTTTGAAATGATATGTTAGAAACCCATTTAAAATTATATGGTTATTACCATTTTAAACCTTCTATAATATGATTTGTAATTTAGTGTCTGTTTTTTATATCTTTATTATGAATAAGTATATACATTGTGTGATCAAATCTTATGAATGTGTCCCCAATTCCCTCCACTCTATCCCCTACCCCCTGGTGTCCTTCCTCAGTGCAGCATAGTAGATCTGTCCATAGGTTAGGGGGTTATGAACTGCACCAGAGGTTGCCAGTTTTTCTTTTTTTTTCTTCCCCATTTCTATATTATTGCTGAAGGGGGTGATGTCTCTGGATATTCACCCCCACCATGGCTCTTACAATCTTTCTGCCCCCTGTACCGCTCAGTTCCCTGAGTGACAGTGGGTGAGTTTTAAGTCTGCTTTATTGCTGAGCTCTTAAGTATCTCTGGATCTTTGCCCTGGGTTGTGATGGGTATCATTGGTGTCTGTCTCCATTGACCTTTCATGGGTTATTGGACTTGCTGTGATGATTGGTTTCCTATTTGTCTCATCACTTTCTTGTGGGTTTCATTTGAGCCCTGTGTGAAGGCTAGGTGTGGTTTGTCTTCTGCCAGGATGTCAGCCATTATCCAATGTCTTGGTTGTGGATTTGAGTAATCCCCAGTTCTTTCACTGCCTTCTGAAAAATACAACCAGAACATCCATCGGAGAGTGAGATCAATATAGGTTAAATGAGACAACAATGCTATTTTGGCTAGCTCCTAATGGGTGTAGCCTCTCTGTAGACTCTGGTAGTGGGAATTTCCCCTAGGAGCCTGAGATCTTGGTCCCTATAGGATTATGCTGTAGATCCCAGTTCCAGTAAAAGGTTCCTTGTTCCTAAGTGGATCTTTTGTCTGTTTTGATACAAGGTCTCACTCTGTATTCTATGCTGGTCTCAGTCCCCTAGTAATCTATCTGCCTCAGTTTCCTTTGTGTCAAATTAAAGGATTAAACCAACATACTGGGCAATGACTTGATTTCTTATACATATGACTGAATGCAGTAGCAACCCACAAACAAGTGATTGGACCTAGTCATTAAATTACTACTTTAAAATGTTTGCAACTACACAGACAAAAAGTGGAGGCAAAACTTTTCAGGGAATAAATTTTAAAAATAAATTCTCCAGAGACACTTTCATATTCAAGTTTAATTAGCCTTTGCAATGTTTCTCTGGCCATTGTTAGCAATGCATGGCTATAAAAGAGAAAGTGTTTAGTCATGAGGAAATGAAGGGAAATGGGTGCAGAATTCGACTTTAATTAGTTGTACTGTAGAAGCATGTTAAGAACATACTTCCAAATGGGCATGGTAATGCATACTACCACTCCAGTTCTTAAGATGTTGAGGTAGAATGAGATGAGTTGAAGGCCATTCTTCACTATATTAGACAGAAGGGAAGAAAGAATGAATAAAAGGATAGAGGAAGGGCAGAAAGACAGAAAGATATGTAAAAACATGCCTTGTATAAAGATGAAATTTGATATATGATTTAGAAAATGCTATCAGATTTGCAAATTTTGCAAGGGACAGGTGCTCGGG
The DNA here is from genome assembly GCA_004024765.1 of Zapus hudsonius. Taxonomy (NCBI): domain Eukaryota; kingdom Metazoa; phylum Chordata; class Mammalia; order Rodentia; family Dipodidae; genus Zapus; species Zapus hudsonius. The sequence continues at coordinate 15,384 of PVHP010000954.1, read as the reverse complement.
GCCAGTATCCATTGTACAGCCTCCACCCCCCATCAAACATTTGGACTGCTTCTCAGTAGACTACAAGGTACAAATAACTGATGATATTTAGCTGTTTTTCAGCAACAAAATGGAGGGAACTACAGGTATATCCCATGTAAACATTTATCTTAAAAATAAAAGTAAAATAATGAAAAGCATGGCCTGTAGATTTATCTATGCTAAGAAAACACAATGTTGAGAAAATACAGTGACAAGTTCTTTCCTTGCCACTGATTTCAGATGGGTGCCAAGTGCAGGATTCCTGGTCTGTGAAGATTTTAATGCATACATAATGCGGCTCTGTTCAAAAAAAATATGATAGCGGAATGAGCACTATTGTAATATTCCAATATGAAAATGAAAATGAATGTCAAATATAATGATGAGAGAGGGCCTCACATCCTGAAAGTCCAATTTTAGTGAGTGAAAAAAACTACATTGCTAATAAATTTATTACAGTATTTGTTCAAAGTATCACTGGGATGGATTGTTTAAAATGAATCATGATAAAGATCTGAGGACCTATTTAAATACTCTGCACAAAAAAGTCTAAATAATATATATATGAAGAAACATTTATTGTTTTAAAATATTTTATTCTTTTATTTGAGAGACAGTGAAAGAGACAGACAGAGATCCAGGGCCTCCAGCCATTGCAAATGAACTCCAGACACATGTACCATCTTGTGCATTTGCCTTTATGTGGGTACTGGAGAATGGAGCTTGAATCCTTCTGCTTTGTAGGGAAATGCCTTAACCACTAAGCCATCTCTCCAACCCAGAAGAAAAATTTAATTTCCTTTTCTAATATTAAAAAAAGGACCAGGAATGTTGGAGATATGGGGTAAGGGGGTGGTTGAGGATATAGCTCAGTGGTAGAACACTTGTTTAGCATCCTTTTGGTCCTGGATTCCATCCCCACCTCTGTAAAGAAAGGAAAGAAGAAAGTAAGGGAGGGAGGGAAGGAGGGAGAGAGGGAGGAAGGGAGGAAGGGAGAGGAGAGAGGGAAGAAGCAAGAGAGAGAGAAGGGAGTAATAATGAAATATAAATGATCTGGAACATCCCAGAATTCTGATCTAGACTTTTCGTCAAAGCCAAACTCTTCTACCAGCCACACTCTCCTCCACAACATAACCCTTGGATGAGTACACCTTACAGCTTCCAAATGGTCCTTCAGTGTCATCATCTAGATTGTATTCTTAGAGTTCTACGAGGCATGGGAGCATTTAAGGATAAAAATGAGAACAATAAAGTAATAAATTATAGCACACAAGCATAGAAACCATGTTGTAGAAACATACATAAACCAAACAATTGAGAAAAATATAATAAAACAACACATATGAATGGTTTCATGAACTCACATGATATATATATATATATATATAGAGAGAGAGAGAGAGAGAGAGAATACTAGTAAATTAATAAGAATAATTACTATACTAAAGAAAGATCAAGCAATTCTTTCTAACAAATGATAGATGGAATGGAGAACACCAAGTATTGGCCATCTTAGATTCTGTCAAGCTCTTCCTACCTTTGGAAAACTTTACCACCCATCATCTTATCTGTAAATTTATTTTGCTGTCTTTTACTTTGCTATTAATTTAAACATATTTAATGGGTATTTTTTCTTAGTTTAGTAATAACAAATGCTATAGGAAATAACATATCAGCACTTACCAATATCTCCCTAAGAGCTATCTTGTGCCATTGCTGGTAATAAGCACCTATTATAAAACATTGAGATTAGTTATCTTTTCAATTTAGTGAAATTAAATTTTAGCATGTATAAAACTCTTTGCATGGGACTGGAAAACATAGGTAAGCTGACCATCATCTCAGTTCTTATAGTTCTGAAGCCTCTATAAGGAAGACCATTCAGATGATGACAGTAAGTTATTCCTGTGACTCCTTCCCTCACTCAGAGTGTCGGATGCTGTGCTTGTATGAAGTAAGGTGGAAGCTAATCTTGCATAATATGTAGACTACTTGACTTCTCAGATATTCTAGAACTTCAAAGATCAATTTAAGGAAAAGAAGGCTTCCTCCCAGAACATACCATTAATCTATTAGATATATTGAAATATAAGGTTACTGGGTCAAGTGAGCCAGGGAGTTTCTAACCAAGAACAATATTTGTAGTTATGAATGTAATGAAATATTTTGCTCCATGAATTAATTTCCCCAGTGTATACTTGGCTGAATAATTGGCTCATTGAATACAGACAGAGTTTCTCATTTTTTTTCAAAAGCGGTATGGCCACTGCTCGTTTGAAGACACCTGCCTTCTTGTGGGATTCATATGCCATGTTCCTATTAAGCAAATTGAGCTTGTGATAGTTGTCTGCTAGGAGCAGAGATACGGTGAAGATTGTGTCACTCAGCATTAATTTAGAATTTAATTCTAAATGTTCTTGTTACCAGAAAACACTGTACCTCAATCCTAATATGTCCAGCATGTCATTTCTGATGTCACTGCCCAGTTCATGTAGTTTAAACCTTACGCCTACTGTAGCTCATACTAAAAAAGATTCTTTTGCATATTCTGAAAATTTACATAGGAAAAATAATCTATCTGAACTCACACTTAAAGGATAAGACAGATTTTTATATTCCAGTTCTATGAACCTCCTCTGAAACTACGGGTTTGCACTGGTAATGACTAATGCAGATGAGTGCTCTCCTGAAGACAATTTACAGAATAAGTCTAGGTGGATATCAATATAAGGAGATTTTCTGTCTCAGTTACCATCTTCTTTTTACACCTCCAAAAGATTTTTTCTCAAATAAAACTACTGGCCGTGTTGCCTCTTGTTCTGAGTTCTCCTAATATTGGTAATTCTACAGGAATTCAGAGAAGGTCTGTCTTCATATAGATCACTAAGAATCAACTTTGGAAGGGAAGATAAGCAATTATCTAGGTTGATTTTATTAAGAAAGGACTATGAAGAACTAGAGAAGCATATCTTCAAACAGCTATTTTCCCTGTGTGTAAAATCTTGTTGGATGCACTGAAAACTCAGTTAATAAGGAGGAAGAAAAGAGGAAAGATTAAGAAGAAGTAATGGAGAAGGAAGAGGAAAAAGAAGAGAAGGAGGAGGAGGTGGTAAAGAAAAAAAAACAAACAGGAACAACTTTTAAAAATATGGACCTTCTCAAATTCTAGTCTCTTCTTGTATGCGAATATCATTCTGTGTGTAAGAAAGAATTTAGTAAATAAGTTTGTGTTACAAAGGTGAAAATCATCTTTGGAATCAAATGAACTCAGGTTTGCATTTCATTAGCCTTTTGTATTCAAAGTGATTAACTTATTTGACCAAAGTCTTCTAATTTGGAAAGGATGAAAACAACATTTTGCATGTTGTGACCAGTAAATCAAGCACTTGATATTGAGGAGATAGCGGATAACATGTACATCATTCAAATGAGACATCATCAGTGTTCTCACCATTCATGAGATATAGAGGTGATACCTACATTCCCTTAGCAGCTTGATGAGGGCATTGTGGTGAATCCCACAGGAATGATACCCTCCACCCGGAGGGTGAGGCAGGTGGTATTGTACATGATCTTTTGTCTTCCAATGGATACCCCTTCACTGCAACTCCATATTGACCAAGATCTCTCAAGAGCTTGGGAGTTTCTTGACTTAATAAAAATTAATCTTTTCATCCCCAAAGAAACAACCATCTGATTCAGGTTCCTCCCAAAGCAACATTAAGCCAAGGATCACAACATCATGGGCAAGTAATTATAACTTGAAAAGGTTAGTAGACGTTGACATTGACTATTTAATCTTGGCTCTGTATAACTATCACAGCACCTTCATCCATTAATTAGCAATAATTACCTCCCATAATGAGTATCATTTCATTTTGTCAAGCATATATGTTAACCTTTCTACTTGCATTTTTCCCCTTGAGTACTGTTAACCTTGTTCCTACTTCTCAGTAAAATAAAATAAATTTTTTAAGATATAAATGAACCTTAAATTATTCGGTGTCAGAAATTTACAAGGTTCTAAATAGTAACAAATCAATTTCTCAAAAGAAATGTCTCATGCAGATGTCCAACGACAAAAGTCAACTTGCTTCCCGTGGAGAAGGGTGAGAATCAAGCTTTCAAATCCCTTCATCTGGTTAAATAATCCTGTTAGGTTAATTATTCCAATACAAAATTTTAGAACATATATTTTATTTATGTATTTGCAAGCAGTGAGAGATAGAGGGAAGTGAGACCGAGAATGGGTGTGCCAAAACCTCCAGCCATTGCAAACAAACTCCAGATGCATGTACCACTTTGTGCAGCTGTCTCTACCTGTATACTAGGAAATCAAAGCTGGTTCATTAGGCTTTGCAGGCAAATACCTTAACTGCTGAGCCATTTCTTCAGCCCCCAAATTCTTGTTTTTATATAAAATTTCTAAAATTAGCCATACTCTAGTTAATGAATCTGCACTGGGTTTCTGATCTCTGTCACTTTGTTCCTGCGACTGTAACAACCTAGACTTGCCTGTCCTAATCCAGCATCTCCACGGACCAGCAAAATAAATTTTGAGATTGTTTGTGTAGATACCAGGTAAAATTTTTTTTGTGGAAATCAGTGTGCTACACTTTAGTGTAGCTTAACTTGGAAAGAATAAAAAAAAAAAAAACAACTGGTAAGCAGTAAAGAATCCCAGTGGTAGTTAGCTGTTGGTTAGAAGAGGTCCCCAAAATAGTACAGTCCACTGTCAAAACACCTGGTTACCTTTAAGAGCTAAAAGGTAAATCCCTGTTGCTGAAGACACCACATCCTGCAGCCACAGGACATCAAGTGATCATGCTGAAACTGAGAGGGAATCTAGTCCCTCCTGGCTAGCCCTCACAGCTCTAGAAATTGCTAAGAGGGTGGCTGGAGAATAATGGCTTCCAACAGATTCAATAGTCAGGAGACCCTGCCAGTTACAAAGCCAGCTGGCCAAGCAAGAAGAATATACCTGTGCAATAGTGGCACACACCAATCTAGGTAACCAGCTGTTCATGGATTGGACATGAGACCTGCTCAGTGGGGGAGAACTCATATCTGGCTCTGGGAACTAAGGTAGATTCCCTAGATTCCCTAGAAAAGGGAAACCTATAGGCTCCAGAGAGAACCTCTACTCCCTGGATAAGCACATCTACATGCAATATATATATGTATATATATATATATATATATATATATATATATATATATATATATATATATATGTATGTATAGTGACTAGTCCTATCCCCTTTACTCATACTGTTCTCACTTTTGGTTGGAGAATCTCTTCTATCCTACACATGACTCCTCCATGTGTATAGGGAGAACAAGGATACAGCAATACATCAAGATGAGAGAGCTGACTACCAGGACATGGGTCACCTCCACCGCATCTGCCCTGGCCCAAAAGTCATTACAGGAGAAGTGATGACACAAATACTGCTCTCATGTCTAATCTAAAAACCAGTTCCAGGGAAATGGAGACACTATGGCCACTCAACCCTCATAAAAACAGAGATCCAGAGTCTTCAGAGAAAGCAACACTAAACCAGATCTCTATATTTCCCAGCAAGGCTCACAGAACATGGTGGAAGAGGGAGCAGATAGAGGTTAAGACCCTCAGGGTGGGTGGGAACAGCCCGAGACCCCATGTTCCTCCCATCCCTGCAGAGACTGAATGAGGTCTCCTGGCCCCCACAATAATTACCAAAAACCCCACCAAGGACCCTCAGCAAAATTGGGCAGGGAGAGGGGTTTATATGTGTGTATCTTTTTTTAAAAAAAAATATCAATAAAATGGGAAAAAAGTATCCCAGTTGTAAAATCCTAGTGATTTTACACTCAGCTATGTGGCTGAAGCCACAAAACCACAGCTAATGTCTCTACGTATTAGTATGTTGTTACTTAATGGAGACTTCTTTATCCTGCAGAGGTTCCTAATAGAGACCCGATCCTCTCCTTTACCTCCTTTCCTCCATCCTCTGGCCCTATTATGGTGCAGGGAGCCAGGACTATGGCCATTAGGTGGCGCCCACTACCTCGCAGCTAAGTGGTAAACAACTCCTTATTAGGCAATGCTTGGATGGAAGCCTACTTTACTAACTAAAAGGTCAAAAAGGTCAATGGAAGACTACTTTATTAGCAAGGAGGTCACAAGCTATCCTAGCCAATCCTGTGGCGTCTGGAGGTGGCAAGCAGGAGCCAGCCAATCATGGGATGATCCATGTCCCTTTTCCCTATAAAAGCAGCTGCTTCTTGGCGCTCGGGGCCCCTCGCTTCCTGACCCCCCTTCAATCAAAAGGCTCTCCATTAAAGTGTGATTTGAGAAAGATCTTCGAGTGGTGATGGTTCTTCCTCGCTGGTTGAGGAGCGCGCAGCATTATGGGTCTCGTGTCATATATGCTAACAATTATCTAGAAGAATATGTATTCAATGGAAAAATAATTAAGGTACTTTAAAGGATCCATATGTTGCATTTTATAGAAAAAGAAGCCTTTTACTAAAATATTCTTCCAAGAAATTTATATATATATATATATATATATATATATATATATATATATATATATATATATATATATATATAT